>JAPYZT010007464.1:0-12799 GCA_030522965.1 Tryphoninae sp. A BG-2022a | reverse complement strand
GTATCTATAAGTTGGTATTACTGACGTCACCCAATGTATAAGCATAGGAGCTTCGTCTCTTACCCCCACCCTCAAAAAAGATTTACCAACAACCTTAACTTGACGAGCAAAAAATAAAAACAATATTATTGTCAGTAAATCTTGAAGATTATTAAATTAAATATCGCACAACATTAATATGAGCCGAGAAAATGTTGGACGTAGATGGAGAAAAAAATCGCACAGAGCTAACGAAAACGATGATTATGAGGTTATGTCATGTCGACACTCGATAGCAGCGCTCCAGGTGGCGATAGAGAGAACTCGATTTTTCTGCTTCAATATTCGAGTCACTTTAGCCTTCCCCCACTCCCTGGAGTTGACAGACCTGTATCTAAGACCGTGGTAGTAACTAACCTCTATGCGTGCAACTGTTTTCGATTTTGTACGCTGCAAGGGTAATACGACATTTGAATACTTGTCTTTATGTTGAAGACACTTCTGTTATCAACCGTCGGTTATATAGATATAGGAATGAAGTTCACACGATTGCCACTAGAAGTCCGTGGGTGATCATACACTTTGAGATACAGTGACGGCTTTTCATTGCCAGTTTCCTAACTCTCATCTTTGCCAGCGATATCGTACTTGTTATCCGTGGCTCTTTTGTGCGACTGGGATATATACCGCAAAAGTGTTTGTTCATCGTTCATCGTTGTTTTCAATTTACAATTAATTGTCGTAACTTTCGAACGCGATGCCGTTGGAAAATCTGGAGGATGATGGTCTTGAGAAGAATCCAAATCTCGAGCTTGCTCAGACGAAGTTTTTGCTCAGCTTACCAGAGCACAAGAACGACGAGAGTTTAAAGACCAAGCTACTCGATGCCATAAAAGCCGAAAGTGAGTTTGCATATTTTTATATTTCAATGTTTATTTTTCTTTTCACGCCGGATGCGAAATGAATAATTATTCAGATCGTTCAGACTTTACTATTGATTGAAACGCAAGAACGAAAAATTACCTTTTCATATATTTACGGGCTTCTTTCACCTCCGAGTATGACACAACCAAACTTTTCGATCTGTCAGGATCCTCGATTCATCGGCAGACTTTTAATTTTCGAACGTTTTCAATTTTGAAAAAAAAACAGATATGGCACCTTTCTACGAGGAAGTATGTCGTGATCTTGACTGGCCCATAGATGAGGCTCTCAGAGACAAAATGAGAGCTCTCAATCTTGAACAATCTAAAGCGCTCGATGACGCCATTGAGGATGCTGAGAAGAACTTAGGTGAGATGGAGGTCCGAGAAGCAAATCTCAAGAAATCTGAGCATCTTTGTCGGATTGGTGACAAAGAAGGTGCTATATCTGCATTTAGAAAGACCTATGAGAAGACCGTTTCTCTAGGACACAGACTTGACATAGTATTTCACAATATCAGAATCGGCCTATTTTATCTTGACCATGATCACATTGTTAGAAATATCGACAAGGCTAAGAGGTAAGAACGTAAACTGAAATAATTCAAACAAAAAAGTTACTACTTATGTGGAAACCACAAAAGCACGATATTTTTAATGACCAATATTATTTGCAGTCTGATCGAAGAAGGCGGTGATTGGGACAGAAGAAATCGTTTAAAAGTTTACCAGGGAACTTACTGCATAGCTGTCCGTGATTTCAAGGAAGCTGCCAATTTCTTTCTCGACACAATAAGCACGTTCACTAGTTACGAGCTGATGGATTATAACACTTTTGTGAGATATACTGTTTACCTGAGTATGATCAGCTTGCCGAGAAATGAACTCAGAGACAAGATAATTAAAGGCTCGGAGATACTCGAAGTATTGCATAATAATCAGGACTGCAAGGACTATCTATTTTCGTTATACAATTGTCATTATGCCGATTTTTTCAAAAATCTTGGTAAGTCTCTGTCAATCTGTTACCATTTACGTACTTCATTGAAAAAAATAACTCTTTATTTCGTACAGCGCACGTCGAAGGGTTGTTACGCAGAGACTATCTAATCTTTCCTCACTATCGTTATTATGTGAGAGAAATGCGCATATTGGCATATACCCAGCTTCTGGAATCTTATCGATCTTTAACTCTTCAATACATGGCTGATGCATTTGGTGTTACCGTGGAATACATAGATCAGTGCGTATTTTTTGCTATAATTGGTTGAAATCGAAACTCAATATTATATATTTTCGTTTCTCACTTGTTTTTTTTACCTACAGAGAGCTATCCCGGTTTATCGCAGCTGGTAGATTGCACTGTAAAGTCGATCGTGTTGGTGGGGTCGTTGAAACAAATCGTCCAGACAGCAAGAATTGGCAGTATCAAGCTATGGTGAAGCAGGGTGATCTTCTGCTCAACAGAGTCCAAAAATTGTCACGCGTTATAAATATTTAAATTGTATGAAGAGCGAATAATAATTGAAGTGAATGTCCCAAAATCGAATGATTAAAAAGAAAAACATTTGTTCGTCATCGGATGTATCATCGACATAGAGAGGAAATTTCACCAAGGGTGATTTTTGCCTCGAGTCTGATCACAACGTATGTAAATTATAATATATTCGCTCGAATATGTTTTAAACACGTATTGCGTCGATGAACAGCGAAAACGAAGAAATTATGAAAACAAAAAACTCCAACGCGAATACTATTAATACTATAATTTTGTAAAGCAAATACATGGATTATTACACGATTTTTTCTCCACCCCATCCTTCGGCCATTTTGACCAATCTCATTGTGTTGTGCATTCGAAGATTATCCGCCATTGTCCGTACATATTTTCTCGGAAGTGTCGGTATGAACAAGCTCAAATTACTATTTCGAGGTTCCATGTTTGAGATTTTGCGGGATGAGTAACGGTACCTTTTCACCCCACCATTTGTGCGAGCAGCTGTTCGCTTGGCGTTTCGGCGAGTTTCAGTTGATGCTCGACCACGAAGAGTCGAGTATTAGAATATTACAATACTTCGATAGTCTTATATCAGGTTTTACCATTATTTAAATATTTATTCGATTATGTAGTACCGCTGTGAAAATCTTCTCAGAAAACTCGATTAACATTTATAATATCAGATTATGCAAGAATACTCCTAAAATCGTACAGCAATATAATATTTTTAATAATTACAATAGATAACCTGGAAATTGCAAGACCTCCACTAGGAACATGGGTCGCAGAAAAAGTAAACGGCAAGCCCCCACTCGAAAAAAAAACATCGAGCCACTAGACACACAATTTACGTGCCCGTTTTGCAATCACGAGAAATCTTGTGAAGTTAAAATGTACGTTAATCGAACAATAAATTAATGATAACAAAGTTCTTATCTGATGTGTTTGTTTACAAAAGTAGTGTTCTTCGTTTTGTGTGCAGGGACAAATCACGAAAAACTGCAAGAGTAAGCTGTCGCGTTTGTTTGGAGGATTATCAAAGTACTATCAATGTTCTATCGGATCCATTAGACGTGTACAATGACTGGATCGATGCTTGTGATGCTGCCAATTGAGGACCTTTCATGGATCACACCAATCACTTACATTTCTTATTTCGCTATTTTTGATAATTAAAAGTGTATTTTGATAAAAAAATAATTGAAACTTCAGTTTCCCTCCATTTTGTACTTCCAACAATCGCGTGTTGCCGGAACCTTAGACTATAGAATGTACTACCAGTGTATCAGTGATAAGGAGAGACATCAACAACGCTCGACAAAAGTTGAAACCATGACAGTCGTTCTGCGACATCTGAGCGGCTAGCGGGTGAACTTTTTTGCACCCTCGATTGCAAGCTGGAGTATTCACCTAATTGCTGATACCAGAATTGTAACTCGAGTTGGTGCGGACAATTGAACGTCCGCCTTTTTATACGCCATTGTATTGTACGCACATTTAGAGTTGACTTGTTCATGTGACTTTTATAATAATAAGTATTCATTTTTCAATGGTGTGTCACCCTTCGATTGCGTTCGCCAACTGATCGTATTTCTCCAAGAAGAGTGGGAGAAGGGTAAGACTAGTGTCGTCATCATCCCAAAATAACCGCATAGGACCGGTCGTTGCATCAAGGTAGAATTTTTATCTCCTGCAGTTTGCCGACTAATCATTGATATTAATCGTACTTTAGGGTTTAAAGAGAAATAAAATAATGGATAAAACTAAACTCGGAAGTACCGGTGTGGAACTGCCACCGTTGCGAAGTCTCGATGATTTTTTGCTCGAATCGGCGCGTTTTCAAATACCAAATCTGAAGGATCTCGATAAATGGGGCAAACGTGTTGTTAAAAATTTGATCTATTATCAGACTAATTATTTTCTGATGTCGGTCGTAATATTTCTCATCGTTGGGTGAGTGTTACTGTTTTCTAATTAAAATGATTTGACACGTTTTATACATTGTTGTGTTTTTTTATCGTAGTTTCATTCATCCGGTACAAATGTTGGTTGGTATGATAGCGATGGCCGTTGCGCTTGCGGTATTTGCGTATGTGTCAACTGAGGGAAGAGCAATTCACCATTTCAAAAAGCAAAATCCACTTGCTGGAGTCATCATTGTACTTGTTGGTGGCTGTTTTGTTACTTACACTCTTGGCTCTCTGCTGGTATTCCTCATGGGTATTCTCTTACCATTTTGCGGTGAGTGTTGGAAAAATTTACTATCCAGTTATATCTTAAATCTCTCTAAGAATATCTTATTCTACTCTAATATGTTTTTTTGCAGTGACATTTGTTCATGCATCTTTGAGATTGCGCAACTTGATGAACAAAGTGAGCAACAAGATTGCTGGTATTGGTCTTCAACGTACTCCGATGGGTCTGCTTTTGGAACATCTTGGTATGGAGCAAGAACTCTTTGCTTAAGAAACTTCTCTTCAGACGAGATGTTATGCATTTCAATAGGATATAAGAACTGGTTTTCATGAGAAACAAGTGTCGCAAGAGATGATATTGCAATGATCTGTGCAATTGCAAAATAGAATCTAAAGCCAGCTTTCTACTTGCTTGCTAATTTTCAATGATAACTTTTCTGCAATTCCCAGCAGCCTTCTAATGGTGACTTACAAAACGAACTATACAAAGCTTATATTTATAAGTCGTTATTGATTAATGCAATCGTTATTATCAATTAGTTGAGTGGAATTCCTTACGTTTCATTAGAAGAGAATTTGACATCAATAGCTTTTGTTTTTGGCTGTTAATGCAATGGCGCCTCTCTCTTAAAATGAAGCACCAATTTTGTAAATCAATGAAAAATCGTATTAATACTCATGAATAGATTGTTACAGCTCGGATTTTATTGTTAAATTCCAATTTATAAGATGAGCTGATAAGTCTGTTGCATCAATAGCCAGTATTCTTATTTCATGTGCCCATTGTTCATTTATTTTCTGTTATCCACACTTTTTTTTATTACATACAGATGATGTGACCTGCATGAACTTGCGACCACAGATGAATATCACGTTAAAGCCTTCCCACTAACCTGCTTCGCCAGAGCACATAGGATATCACATCAATTGTAATATGGATTTAATTGTAACACCAATTGGTAACTGCTATTTCACTTGTTATGGTGTGGCGAATCTGGTTGAACCGGTGGGACCCATGGAACTTACTGTTTCTTTTCGGAACTTAACATTGGCTGCAAAAATTACCAAAAATATTTTACATTTGATGTACTTTTGATTCCATTCAAACAATCGCATACACGAGATGCGCTTGATCCAACGAACAGTAATCTATGAGTGAAAATTAATCTATGAGTGAAAAAAGTGCTCACGATTTCTTCCACATAATTTATCTACGTTATTAAATACAACCCACGAAAGAAATTTTTTTAATAGGAGTAAATATTCGTAACAATCAATTGATAGCTGTGAACAAATAAGAATGAAGATGTAACATTGAAATGATACATTACGAATAATGTGTATAGTCTTTTTATAATTGCTGCGGTGATATAATTGTATTTACGTTCAGTGTATGTTAATCTTCTGCATCCTTGTCCATTTGACAATTTTAATTTATCATGTTATTTTATCTTGATAACTTTTTATTTCTTCTTTATACGATAAATAATATTTGATTTTAGACATCAAATGTATATTATATTAGGAACAGTTATTAAAGAAAACGATTAATATAATCAAACAAAAGTTTATTTACTCAGTTATTGAATTTCTGGGTTTCACAGTAATGTGTGTGTGTCTGAGAGTGATTATTGTATCCAGATGAAAAATATCGTTGGAAGATATATTCGTTAGAAGAAATCGCGAAGCTCTGTAAAATAGTTTTGATGCAATCGCGTTTTATGTTCTTCTGTAAGTTACGATTCAATGCTATTGCGCGAAAAGATGTTAATTATTGGAAGTGTAAAGTTCGAATGATTCAAATTGAATGTCGTATCATTGTTTTATCGTTACATATCGTCAGTAACATGAAGACAGAGACATTCACCTCGTGGAAATCGCACGCTAAAAATGTATCCAAATGATGCTCTTCACGCCCTATATGCGACAAAAAAATCAATATAAATCACAAATTGGCTTCAACGTAATACTAGTTCAAATGGCAGTGTTCTTGTACTGCAGGTTCTTAAAATATAAGAACGCTCCATTAATTTTTCACATTAATTCAGTGAACAAACGAACAAAAGTATGTAAAACATGTCTCATTTTCTTTTTACTGCGAAAATTTTCGCTGAAATTATGTATTTATAAAGAGGCAGTATATATTTGTGTCTATCCCCTAGACCTTAGTTATGAATACTGTGTTGGATGGATAGAGAATGGTTTCGGACAACAGAGTTTTTGACGGTATAGCACCGACATTCGTCCGTGGAAACGGTATCAAGTAAGTATGCTCCGACGATGCGTATCCCATTTCCTCCATTCTTTTGATAAAAGCCTGGAAACCGAAATATTTGCCTTTAGTTTCTCCAATACACTCACAGATGTTCTACGTGATAGAAAAGATTACCTCTATTGTGTCGTTGGCACTCATCGAAATTGCTTCTTTTCCTCCACTCGGTAAACGCAAGCACAATCGAAGTGAAGGCTCGTTGCTGTTTGCCGGTGACGAAGTTTCGAGCGCGTCGTTCTCAGTTGTCGTCTTAGATTCTATCATTTTCTCGATTAATGTGGATGCTTCCTTTTTCTTGTTTTCCACTGTTTCCGAGACCGGACATTCTCGACTCTTTGCATCGAGTTCATCTATTCTTGATCTCTTGCCGATTATAGGGTTACTTGTGCTGCTGCTCACTGTCGAGGAAACGGATGGTTTGCTACACGAGGCCGACGATCGTGATCTTTTGTACATGCCATTGCAATTCTAAAAATAATAAAAGATCATTGACGATTTTCTGTAAATTCAGGAGAATTTTTTAACTGTTTAATAGTTAGAAATGTGTCAGTTCTCCAAAAATTATCACGCGAATATATTTCTTACGTCCATGATCGATTCTATATGAGCTTGTCGTTTGTTGGACAGTGATGATCGTTCTTTAAAATCTCCAGTATTTGCAGGATCTTGTGGTGTATTGTCGGGAGAAGCATGTGTGCTTAACATATCATTGAGCCCAATGACCAAATTGTCCACAGTAATATGATGGTAGGATCTCATGCATTCCCCAGTTCGTGGGTCGATTATTGCCAAGTATGGATAGTCCATGACGTTATAAAAATCTATGTAGCGCTTGCCATCATTCGTGCTTGAGAGAACCTGTGGTAGAATGTAGAGATTGCAAGATCATGTTTGGAAGAAATTCATAACAAGTGGTAAGACAGTTCACGGGGCAATGAAAGTACCTGCCATAGAACAAAGTGATCCTTGATTATTTCTCGTATTTGACTGTTTGGCCAGACGTCCCTATTGAGAATCTGACAAGCAAATTCTTGGGAATTCTGAACATTAACGAGCAACCAACGATTCACATCTTTCGCGTGTTCTCGTGCTTCCGCAAATGTTCCAAGAAAGAGTATGTCACAAGGTGGCCTAAACAGATCTTCGAGACGTTTTGATCTGCTTTGAGAGACTTTTCTAACTCCGCTTACCCTTCGAGTCATTTCTTCTTCTTGACGTCCTGTGCCAAAAGAATTAGATTATTATATATCGTGCAATCAAACCATATACTATCGTGTTATCAAATGTTCTTACGGATCTCAACAGCAAAATCCCTGAGTCCGTCAAAAACATTATTGGATGCTCTAGGAAATGAACAAACTGGTTCGGAGGGAACAAGAACTTCCTGAACTGGTAAAATCGGTTCACGAATCGGTGGTTCGTCCTCGGTCGTCGGATCGTTTGCCTCTACTTCACCAGGTCCTCCACCATCGAACATCAAGCTTATTGCGGTCTCCACATTTCCATCGGTAAGAGTGAGGTATTGAGCTGCAGTGGCTTCACTCTCACCTGTACAAGACATGCAAGAAATCAATGATTAATAAATAAATGTTATTTGTCGAACTAATCACGGAGAATAACAACAACAAAATATTCGAATAAACCAAGAGAAGTCAAGATAAAAAAAATGTTATACTCACCAGTAACTTCCATAAACTTTTCTATTAATTCACGATCCATCTTCGTACTTTGTTTGTCAAGGGGCAGACAAATTGACAATTATTGTAGGAATTTTTATTGATATTGTAAAAACATGAAAAATCGGATTCCCATTGTAGATTAAATTCACTTGACATCAAACACGAACAGCTAAATAGCAAAGACTGCCAAGGAAAGGGTTACAAACTGGTACGGAGTGCCAAAGCATTTCGGAAAACAGCGCTACATTCGTTCGTTTTGTGAAACTTACTCAGTCGATAACGATTGCGTTCCATGCGCTCCTTTGGAAAATCTGTATATTTTTGTTCGAGAAAATTAGAACGGAAACTACTTTATCACGTTAACCGTCGTGTTAGCGGACGGCGTTGGAAGTCTTTCCAATCGTGTTATCTATGGTTCATAAGCTATAAAGCTACACAAAACCGGGAAGCGTGCGTACGATCCTTACGCGCGTTGCTATTTAGACTGTTTGTATTGCCGAAGATTAATTCGAATAATATTTTGACCGTATAAAGCTCTATAGTCCCATAACAATTATAAAAAATCATATTTTACTAACGAAACTCTGCAATGGATGACGAGGCGGAAACTTACAAACTCTGGAGGATAAGAAAAACCGTAATGCAATTGTGTCACGATAGAGGTTACCTCGTTACTCAGGATGAATTGGATCAGACGTTGGAACAATTTAAGGAGCAATTTGGCGACAAACCAAGTGAAAAAAGGCCAGCACGTAGTGATCTTATAGTACTCGTGGCACACAACGATGACCCGACAGATCAATTATTCGTATTTTTTCCGGACGAGCCGAAAATTGGCATAAAAACGATCAAAACATATTGTCAACGTATGCAGGAAGAAAAGATTCACAGGTTGTACATTTTCCAAATATTGAATCTATTTTATATTCATTATGTAAAGTGTAACACTTGTCCTATGATAAGACCTTCAATGTATCGTAAAAAGCTATTCATTATATTTATGAATTAGATAATTAATCAAAATACAATTTCTGTTCTTGCATTGTGGCTTTAAGTTTTGTACCTAATGCCAATAAGATACAATTCAGTCGATGTTTAGTTTAGAATTAGGTATGAAGCATGATGAACCCAAACTTTATAAAATGATTTTTCATTTTTTCAGAGCTATCATTGTGGTACAACAGGGGATGACCCCTTCGGCTAAGCAATCTTTGGTTGACATGGCACCAAAATACATTCTCGAGCAATTTCTCGAATCTGAACTATTGATCAATATAACAGAGCATGAATTAGTACCCGAACACATTGTACTTACACCTGACGAGAAGGAGGAATTACTCATGAGGTACAAGCTCAAGGAGAATCAACTGATGCGTATTCAAGCCGGCGATCCTGTAGCAAGATACTTTGGACTCAAGCGTGGACAAGTTGTGAAAATCATTCGACCATCGGAAACGGCTGGCCGTTACATCTCATATAGACTGGTTTGTTAATCATCTTCCAAAATGTGGTTGTTATCGATATATCGTATACATTTTATAATACTAATAGAATAAATGAATTAAGCCCTATTTTGTACAAAAATCTATGTTATATAAACGTATGATGATTAATAAAACCGAAAGTGTAAGATATACAAAAACCTAAAACTGTTTAACCCATGTTACTATCGAAGACCGTCAAAATGAAAATTAGATATTGATCCTAAATTTCACACTATTCTTTTTTCAAAGGATGTATATACCATCTAAATTACGCAACACGAAACATTAGGGAGTATTCTGGTAAGATGTGTAATTTATTTTTTTGTCTTCAGTTATTGACACATATATATCGCCATTATATCTTACATGGTACAAGATATCAATTTTATTAAACCTATTATGATAAAGCATGTGAGCTATATCGATACTGTTTTGTAAAGTACTAGAAAAATATTAGTCCAAAGTGCATTGTATTTATGATAATTGAATACACGAATGACGTGGATGCCATAAAAGCGAAAATACGAAAATAAATTATGGTGTGCAGAGTCTGTTTGAGACATTCCGGAAATTCCAATGGTATACGTCACATGGGCGTATATATGCACATATGACATACTTTGGTACGTTACTGTTTTGTTAAAAGTGTTTTATACTTGTAATGTTTTACTGACTAGATGTACACTTTACATAGTACTCTTATCATTTACATCTATTCAATCGTTGATTGCACGATCCGTCGATACACAAAAATGTCTATTGAATTGAAATGTAAATAAAAAATGTTCGTACCATTATTCATGCTCATCCATAGAATATTTATCGTTTCTATAATCGTAAATATTCTACCGCAAACGATGCGACTCAATAGCTCTCGGATTAACTATTATAAAATAATATTTTGATTGCAACCTGATGAACAAATTCTGTTTCATCGATCCACTTACTTTCCATTCGTTCTAAACAGTCGAAGCTTAAAAAGATCGCCAGTTTATCAGAGTTCTCGTTTTATCGAACGGAAAACAACGAAGGTCCCCGCCTTTCGCAAAATGAAGTTTAAACGTCATGGCCGTTTGCACAGGGCAAACGAGTTGAGCTTACTATGAACGTAGCGAGGACGAACATTTTTGTAAAAAATTGGAATTGAAGAAACAAGACGAATCAAGGTAATCAAGAATCTATCACAAATCTACTCGGCTATCGTAAAAGTCTCTTTCGCGTATACTTCGGTAATAATTCCATCGTTAAATATCGTAACATTGGTACGTCGATAATCTAAATACCAACAGTGACCAGACAAGTCTCATTTTCTTCGCTAACAGGAGTCGACGGTGCTTCGGTTATCGGAGTCGGAGGATCGCCGGAACTTCCGTGATGCTCGGTGGTACCAGTGAACGAGCTCGATCGACTTCTGGCGGGCCAACAGACGCGACACAAAGGCTTCAGAAAAACGAATCTCGGTCTTGGCATACGCAGTAGAACGTATATGTACGGATCCAGAGTGAAATGTATACAGAGAAGAATATCGGCTATTATATGAAAAGCTCGAATACATTTCCGAGCCATTGTTGCGGTTTCCGACAATTTCATCGAGTATTGTTCCAATGGAATGGATATCTGAAAAAAAACAAAGAAAAAACATATTATAAAAAGCTGTAACGATTCTCAAAGTCCGAAAGGTCCTTTACTTCCACCAAATAATTCTTCTGAATGAAACAATTTTGTTTGTTCGACCAAAAAGTATTTACACAATGAACCAACGGAAATGGAATATTAGGCACACAGTGAACAATCGTTCATTCGTTAAAAGCAGCGTATCACCTCCTGCGTTGGTCAGACTTGAAAATAGTCCTTCGATTATGGATCACGTCAGCAAGCTATAAGACTGCGAGGCACGAAGCGTTGGAACGTTTCTCGTTAACTATTAATCGCGAAACAATTCCTATCGTCGAATCGGATAATTTGATCATTTAAGTGAGTAGCGGCGGCGAGATATGATGTTCGTAGGAGTGTTTTTCAATTTTATAGGCAGACGTTGCACGTTTTTTTGTCTCTCTGGTTTGCGCAATGACAAACACGGAAGCAAGACGGAAGAGGAATGTGAATTTAATAATGGAATGACTGGAGGCTCCTCGCATAAATGCCCCCGGGGCGACGACACTGTGGCCCATTGTCATTGTCAGGGTTAGGCGAGATGAGACACGCATACGAATATCGATAGCCAAACTCGTATCGCATGTTTTCTTAAGAGGATGATCGTTTTTTTTCTTTGTTTTTGCATTCAACGCTCATTCGTGATCGCGACGTTGCGGCGCTTTTTGCTTTACATCCTTCCATATCCCTCTTACCATTTGAGGCATCCAACATACGACGAACGATATCGACAGGACCGCCATGAGCTTTGCGAAAGCTCTTTCCTCGACAGTCGATCCAACTTCGGGAGGCGGACTCGCTATTGTTAGAAGCGGTTTAGCGCGGGACGACGCTCTCGAGATTCGTCTAAGATGCCCGGCACGTCTGCCTAATCTTCGAAGGGCTCGGGATACGGCGAGGTTGCACCACACGATCGATAGACACAAGAGAGTACCTGAAAATTCAAGTTTATTTGTGTTAGCAAAATTAGGAAAGAACTCAAATGGTTTGTATATTTTTCTGATGATAATACCCCCAAGTATTTAAACAATTTCAAGACTATCGACCCCCTAGTTTGGTAACAAGGTTTAGGTTCTATCGATGAAAAATGGAAACTCGATTCAATATTTTCTCAAA
>JAPYZT010007463.1:0-11996 GCA_030522965.1 Tryphoninae sp. A BG-2022a | reverse complement strand
AGAGAGAGAGAGAAACATCGTACACGCGCGCGGGTTCCAGTTCTTCCGCAAAGATAAGACGAGGATGTTTACAACGAGAAACAAGAATGCTTAAGACGAGCCGGGGGTATATGCGCGATAGCCGAGATTAATCCATTACCGCGTTTCTTTGCCGCGATTCCAGTTTGTTTTTGTCCGATTTTTTGTATTTTTAAGTTCCTTTTTTTTAAATTCCAGCTTTCTTATTTCTCTACTGTTGCGTGTTTCAAGAAGATTAACCCTTGCGTTGACAGAAAATTCAGCCGTTTCGCGAGGCAAAAATCCACCCTTGTAAAAATTCGAGAAAAAGGGTGAAAGTTGCGCTTTTTTTTCTGGAGAATTAGATTCGCGCGCTTGACGCTCGCCCTCGATGCGTAAGAAACTTAAGCGATTTATATATTAAGCCCGTTAGTCGAAAGGGTGCGTCACGTTCTCCGAGTTCCCAAAATATAACGTAGTCGCTCCCTTCTCACCCCCCCCCCTACCCATCGCCCCTTTCCCTGCTCACGCGCGAAGAAAAGCATTACACGTACTATTGCCGATCTCCCTCGTTATAAAATATGGGGGATAAACACATTGTGAATTTATCGGGAGCAGCGTACGATGTGAGTCAAAAGAAAAGCACGGTATGAAACAAACAACCCTTCGTCAGGAAGAACGAAACATTTCCAAAAGTTTTGGAAATTTCTTGAAAATCGTTCCATCGTTCCAAATCTGTATTTTTATTCTTTCCAGAAATCATCCAGTAACGAGGAAGATGTTTTTTTGTTTTTGAATCTTCGTCTCGAGGACGACGTCAGCAAGAACGGAATTTTTTCAAAATCTTTGAAAATTTCTAAAAAATCATCGCATCGCTCTAAATCTGTTTTTTTTTTTATTTTCTCCAGAAATCTTTCATTGAATAGGAAGATGTATTTTGTATTTTGAGTATTCATCTCGAGGACGATGTTACGAAGAACAAAACATTTTGAAAAAATGTACAAATTTATTAAAAATCGTTCCATCGTTCCAACTTTATATTTTCACTCTTTCCAGAAATCTTCCATTGACCAGCAAGCCGTATTTTGTTTTCTAAGTCTTCATCCTGAGAACAACGACTTTCGATATTAAAGTAAAAATATTCAATTTTTATTAACCTTTCGTGACATTGATCGATAATTGATTTTAATTAGATCGCGCCTCATTATTATATTTCATCGAAAGACAGTTGAAACGCGAACTCGAAGAGTTCGAGTGGAAAACTCGGAGGTGAGGATCCGCATCCCGCACATACCGAGCGGGAAAGGAAGGATTATAACATTGTGCGCGAAGGGTATAAAGAAAGGTAATTTAATAACGAAATTGAATATGCCAAACTGAATGATGATGATGATGCAGAAACCGAGTCAATATCAACACGGGAAGACGACGAGAGACGAGTAACACCTTCGATAAAGACCGGTCTATTCATTCGGTACAACACTTGTATAATAATGCTGTACACACGCTATATAATAATCGCAATAATAACAACAACAACAATAATAATAATAATAATTTTTAATCATAATAATAATAATAACAATATAACACTTATATCTTTCCTCGCGCAGGACCGTCTCTCGTTGAAAACTTTCTCGGAGTGGAGCGCTTCAACGAGAGACGCATACAACAAAACGAAACTGCAGCAGGCAAAAAAGCAGAAGCAATCGGATCTTTTGTTCGCTGACAAGACAGCGGAAGCCTCGAAGTAACGAGACTCTCTTTCTCTCTCATCTTTCTCTCCTTTTTTTTTACTCTCTCACTTCATCTGTTCGTCGTCTCGTTCGACTGGTTCGAAAGACGAGCGGAACCTCCCTCGCGCTCTTTTACCACGCGCTTTCATCTCTTTCTCTCTCTGTCTTGTCTCATTTTTCATATCTCTTCTATGTAGCCCTTATCTCTTTTTATCCTTCGTCCAAGCTACGGTTTGTTTTATTTTCATTTTGTCTCGTTTCATCTTCGCTTCGCTCTCGCCCGCGCATCGACCCGGAGACTTGGCAATTTTACAAGCAGGAAAAAGAAACGCATCTGCATCTTAAGATTCTCTCTCTTTCTTTCTCTCTCACTCTCTCTCTCTGTTGGAAGGGGGTGAGCACCGAACGTTAAATTAGCGCCAAGGTATATTATACGACCTTGAGGGAGTGAGTAATTTCAGACTGTGCACGGCACGAGTTCTCCGGTGTTATAAAATTTCTTGCGACACCCTCGCTCAATACGCGTGCAGGTCATTATGCTAGAATAGGGGATGTTTTTTTTTTCTTCTAAATTACGAGAAGAACCTTTGCCATCTCGTGAAAAAAAATATACAGGGCGTTCATTGCCAACCCGTATATTTTTTTCTCATCATTTAAAATTTTTTCTACTCCCATTAATCGAAATAATATCAAGAATAATCAATTTTTGAATAAATTAAAAACGAATCCCTCCCGCTCAAAATTTATAATAGCACGTGCGATTATGCTGACTCGCGTATCGGTACATTGGCACAGTTATAAGTACCGAGCCTTCGGGACAAACGTACATCGATGTACTTTACCCCTTGCCCTCTCCCTCTACGGTTCCATATGTGAGCCAAAATCATCGGGCAATTACTCGCTCATAAACGACGAAGCATGCAGTACTCGGACGAAGTAGTTTTTGTCTCGAACACAGAACCAATATAAAGCTTTCTTTCTCTTTCCTCACCTTGCCCGCAACGTACAAGACCCAATGACACTCACGAGAGGAGTCTCCTCGTTGTAATAATAAAATGCAAATAAAAATAAAATACCGTCAAAAGAAGACCGAGAGAGAGAGAGAGAGAGAGAGAGAGAGAGAGAGAGCGTGAGAAGGGGAGAGAATGAGAGGAAGAGAAAGGAAAAAGCATCGTGCGAGAGACGAGAATTCGAAGCGGAGGAGTATAAGCATCGAGAAAAATAAGAAGGAACCGAACGAGAGAACGACAAGAAACGAGAACCCTTGCACATTGTAGTCTTGGCTTCTCGATTTTTCTTTCCTCTCTCTCTCTCCCTCCTTCTCTCTATCTCTCTCTCTCTCTCTTTCTCTGTCTTCCTCGCGCGCGTTTCTTTGGTCAGCGTTGAGTACCCCATAAAACGTACTGCCGAGACGCACAATTTGGATACGCGCATTAATAATTTATAACGCTCGATCGTTAACAGCTTTTTACAGTCCAGACGCGGAGAACGGGAATATAGCCAAGTGGGAGAGAGAAAGAGCGAGGAGAGAAAAAGAGTCAGGCCACCGCCGATGCACCGCGTATATGGCCCCTATGTATATGCAATTTGGCCAGTGCATCACCGTGAGCTCGTTTACTTTGCGGGGAATTGCCATCTCGCCGAACGATACAAGATACTTCGCGAAAAGACTTCGGTTGATCAACCAACGCGAAACTTTTGAATAAGAAATTTTAAAGAAAAAACAAATTATTTTTTCTCATTCTCAATAGTTATTTTCTTATTTAGCAAAGATAGAAAATAAAATTATTACAATGGATTGAAAACTATAGAACGAATGATATAAATCATACGACATACGCCCTTTTTACTCTCAACACGTGACATAGTAAGAGATATACATTTTCTCGAGTGTGTGCACGAAGCCTTAGATAAGTGAACAAAAAAAGAGGACAGAGAGCTCTCGAGAGCCAACAAAAAGAGACTCTGGCAGATCGACAAAGGCATATTTCGCATTCAACCGGCATAAGGAGTATTAACTCCGAGAATAGTAAGCGTGGGCGTCTCTCCCACGTGCGTTTATACGTTCCTTCGTTTCTCTGGTACGCGTACACGCTGTACCAACTTTAGGTACGTCACATTCTGTCTATCTCTCTGTCTCTCTCTCTCTCTCTCTCTCTCTCTCTCTCTCTGTCTTGCTGTCTCTTACGATCCAAGACGGGACTTGCGAAATTTTACACTGCTGACGTTTAGACCAACCCGTCATCGAGTATAAGCCTCTGTTGTGCCACCCCGGATACTCTCGATAATAGGATCGTAAAGCTTGCCAGATCTCTCAAAGATTTAATACCTCAGTGACGTTGTATTAGAATTTATAAATATATCTATCGGAAACGCGAAATGAGATTTTGACATTAGAATCGAAAAATCTTTAAATTTATCGTTTGATAAATAATTTATGAATTAATAATTGTTTCGTATTACATGGTTGAAAAATTTGTAATCGATCGATTTTGAGAAATTATTGATCGAGTTTTTGTCAGTCGATATTTTCGATCGGCGATAAGAAAAAGAGCTTGTTTTCAAAGTGTGGGAGAAGCCACGATCGCGCACAGAAATTCATCATGGCAAACGTCAGTAGTAACAGCATCAGAGCCTTCGCAATTGACCCCACTTGAGCGGCGAACGTGTTGGCCGTGTGTATATCCGAGAGAACGAGAGAAGATTCAGCACGTGCTGCGCGTGAGATTTTCGTGATTCCGCTTCCCACAGAGATCCATCGGGGGAATATCCACGTGTTACGTACGTACGCGAGTGTTAGATCTCATCCTACGAAATGAATCACGCCAGCACGTCCGAATGAAGCAACGGAAAATGGATAATTTTTCATTCGATAATAAGTTGGCATTATCAATCGAGAGATTTAAAAACAAATACCGCCTTTACTGTGGGAAGCGAGAATCGCGCTCGTCGATTACTTACTGACAAACGTTTATTATTGTGAACGTTACTTTATGTCGGCAATTGACACTGGCTGAATGTTGAGGGCGTAAATGCTCTGAATTCTTCTTCTCTCGTTCCCGGAATTCTATTATCGTGGATATACACGAAAGGCTAATAAAAATTGAAGCGACTATAAAAATTATAGACGTACATTTAAATAAGCCAAGTTATTTATTTGCTCAAGTATTGTTAAGAAATAATCAAACATTTTTTTATAATTTTTATTACGAAACTAGATCGATAAGGAATTCTCCCATAATCAAAATTCATATTAAAATTGAAATCTATTTAATGAAATTTTTTCAAATTTCTTCTTACGATCTCGTTTTATTGGCGAAAATCGTCAACTTTGCATATAAAGCAGGAAAGGTGCGAGTTAAATACCTATTTACGCGGTTTGCTATAAATTTGTGAATGAATTGTTCGTGACAATAGCTCGAGTCGTATCTTGTATCAACGTTGGTCCGGTACAAATACGTTCTATCGTCGTGTTCTTCGGCATTAAACTCGGTAGCTAGCTGGTATTATATTGGCGCAACATGGAATACCAGAGAATTCAGTTGTCACGCGTTACACCAACGCTCAATTGAAAGCATGCGACGTATATCTACGTACAAGATCGGTATATCGCGGGGGTTTATAACGAGGGCGTCACTGCGAGTACGCCATCGTAAAATCGCGTGTCCCGTGTCTAATAACAAACCGATACGGGATTAATCGTCGATTGAAATCGGGCATGACCGCGCTTAGTATTTCACGGCTTATTGCACTTGTGAAACACGCAAGGGCTTTATTGTTCTTGTTGGATGTCGTGACTGAATGATGGACCACCTGTGTCGCGTCAGAAACCCTTTTCCACTCCAACCATGTTCGTTGATTTGGCATGTTGCATATAGGTATAAAAATTAAAACGAAAGAAGATTGATGTAATAATAATTTTCTGAACAAAAAAGAAATAATTGTTTATTTCTAAAAACACGTTTTTCGAAATATTACAATTTTTATAATAAAATAATTATTGTTGAAAAACGTTGATTAGCCTGATGATAGAATTGTGTACAAAATATTCTATCGTATCATCTAATTCTCTGAACAAAAATAATATCCGATAATTGTTTATTTCCAAAAAAAAAAACACATTTTTTGAAATATTACAATTTTCACGTTAAAGTAATTAATTTTTCTCGAAAGTCGTTGATTAGCTTGACGATAGAATAATATACAAAAGATTCCACCGCCCACTCTCATCAATCATCAAGATACTCCTCAATTGGATACAACGAGGGGAAAAAAATATTGAAAAAAAGTGTCACAGAAAACTCGATGCTACGCGCGTATTCTGTGCGTATATAAGGATTACGGTGTTCTATTGTTGCATTATAATTACGACAAATTGAATCGTTTAGCAGCTTTGAGGTCGTGAAATACTGTTGGCCGCGGGAATGTGCCTTCGATCCTATCTACAAATATATAAATGTATATATATATATATATATACGTAATATGAATATATATATATATATATATATATATATATATACGTTATATGAATATAAATATATACATATACATATGTTCAATATATATTACATGTACATATATATGAGACAAGCAAAGTTATTTGTGCCATAGGCGATCGAGAGGGACTTCGATTCCCAATGAAATCTTTTCTCGCTTCTCCTCCTTCCCATACCTTTTCATTCTGAGCACAGAAGACAGTCGAGAGTTTATTACTAGTCGGAGCATTTTGCGAGCAACAGTGGCAGTGTAAATATCAGCTGGAATGAACTATGTCTGCCCTCCTCTCTCTCTCTCTCTCTCTCTCTCTCTTTCTCTCGTTCTTGTTCTTCGATCTTTCTCTCTCGTTCTTCCTCTTCGTATCCGAAGCGAAGAACTACAAATCCATGGCATCTTGGCCAGCGCACATAATACTCCCAATCATGAATATTCATGATGGTAATCACTCGTATAATTGCGTAGCGGTGTAGCCCTTGGTGAAACTATCGCCCACGGTAATACGCCCTTAAGCTTGCGTAACCCGGTGGTTCGAACGAACCCCGGGAGAAATTTCTCATTCCCAATAGGAAATAAAACGAAAGAACTAATCTTTCCTCTATGCACGATGCGTTTAATTCGATAGATCGTACTCGGCGTAACTTGTCATACGCTCGATGGCAAATATTAACGAATAATCGTTCAATAAACGATCGATCATTGAAATAATAAAAATTGATAGGAGAGTCGAATGAAAAAATGCTTCGATCTTTCGATACAAAGTAGCGACAAATCGATAATTCCCATCGGTCGTGAACCACCGCCCGGTAGAACATTATTATGTGCGCGGTGCGAATCGACAACAAGAGAGATGATAAAAAATTTCGCGAGTCATGAAAGGTAGAAAGAGAGGAAGCACGTCTGAGGTGGCAGAGTTCACGGTAAGAAACCAAGATATATATATATATATATATATATCTATATAAATATATATACGTATGTCTATATACGCTTGTTCCTTACGTACATTTTGTATTTTCTTTTACGTACCGTAATGGCTTGCGAAAATGAAAAAGGCGTATTTTACATAGCGTCGAAGCTCGCTCGACGTACAAATACGCCCTTTCAACTTTTGGCGGTTGAATACGCGCGCATGCGCGAACCCCGAGTGAAACGTCTCTTGTATTGCACCCACGCCTGACTCGCTCGGCAAACTACACACGCGCGCATTCTCCTCCGTGTCTTTTGTCTATAGAAAAGCAGTCGAGGGATACGGAACCGTTTGTTGCACGGTGCGTTTCAGTGAGTTATTGCCAGGCCATCACCCCGTTCTACGAACTTCTCGTATATTAAGAACTATCCTGGAAATAACTAACAACAGCCAAATGAGATCCGGCTAACATTACAATTACTATCGCAAACAATGCCTCGTTTCTCGTTGCGATTGCAAATAAGCCTGCTTCGTCGGTAAACAAAATATATATTTATACTTTGCGGTTAATCCGAAGGATTTTAATATCATAATAGAAAAGCTAGTATCATTTTCGAAGCATGGAAGAAAGAAACGACGAGTAACGAAATTTTCGTCGCGATACACAATTTTGTTTGAATTTTAATTCTTCATTTCGTATTTCTAACGTCAGAGCGTAGAAAAAGATATTTCTCCTTTGGTCCGTTTGATAAATAAGTAATTTTGTGATATAACGACGCGACTCGTGTGGTGATTAAGTTGAATTATGTCCTTTATAAGTGTTCAATGTCCACTAATGTAAGCCGTTCCTTGGTTACTCGGTTAGGATTAGAGTTTTTAATCTGACTTGTTTAGGGCAGGTACAACAAGCGTCTACGAGCGACTGGACTTTGCTACGATTATTATTATTACGCAGTCAGGTCGATATGAATGACTTCCTCAATAAGCGACTGAGACATCTCTTTCCATCCTCTCCCCATCTCTCTCTCTCTCTCTCGCGCTCTAGGTTTCTGTTAATACAGTAAGAACGAGAAACCGAAAGCACTTATATATTAGTAAATCTACGTTTAAGCTGTTATTTACGATCTAAACTTATGTCCCAAATCTCGTAGACAGCGTTGAATCTTCTCGAAAAGATTTATAAAAATATCTTCATTCTCGATCTGTCTATGAAAATTTTAACGAACTTGGCGCATTGTATAATTAGAGAAGTTTGCTTTCTTTCGTAACGATAAGGTATACAAATTAAAGCTAACGTCGAGAAGTAAATGATTATTCTTATCGAAAATTCAATGCTGATAAGAGACTGAAGACACTTTGCGAGAATTATCATGAGTTCGATAAGCCGTTGCTATTAGGGCTGAGGAGAATTTTCGAGGGAGAGAGACAGGTAAAGTTCGTCCTCGATATTTCACTAGACCGGAAATATTGCCAGGACGTGGGAGAGACGATAGATCGATGGCGGATAATTCGCGCGAAGACTCTCCGAGGCAATCGCCGATCGCTAATGACTTGTAACATAGATATTCATTTATCAAATCGGATATAATTTTTTGTTCCTTTCTTTACGCTGACAACGTCGCATGATATTCGCAAATAAATTTGCACTTCTCTCATTGTCACGCGTACACGTGAAAGTTCTATATATCTCTGTATATCGTGCGTGGAATGAAATAGCGAGAGACCGAGACGACGATTACGCGAGGACCGGATCGTGTGCTCGACAACCTGTTGCTCGGCGACTGGGAGACCATGAGAGAGAAAGAGAGTGTGAGAGAGAGAAGGACAAATGGATAAAAAGAGAGAAAGAGAGAAAACCCTTCGGGCGTTTTCCCTCTCCATTTCTTTCTCTCTCTCCCGAAGCAAAGTCGCCCCAGTACGTCGTCCAATATTTCATCGAGCCGGAAGCCGCGCCGAGAGTCACCGCTGTGGCGAGAGAACGAGAGGTATCCTCGGTGCGTGGGTCGCCTGGAACTCCGGAAAATTCCAGGTCCACCTTTAGGACACATAACACATAAATTCCACGTTATCACTTCAAGATGTGTCTGAAATAATGCGATAATGGTCTTGTATAATTCCAACCGAAAAAAAAACACGTTTTTTTCCCTCTAGACAATCCGGACGATATTTCAAAATGGCGGCAATTTCGAAAGTTCGAGAGGCCTTAGAAAAAAAGTCGGTATAAATATTATCCATAACGTTATTTTTATTTTTATTGTTATTTTTAATTACATTTAAAAAAATATTCTTATCGCGAAACCAAACTACAATTGTCAGTTAAATTTCCATTTATTATCATTCGCGGAAAATTTTACAATTCAAAAAATGATTACTGTGTATCCAATTACGAGGTTCAAGTACAAGACGTTGATGCACGATAACGATCGCTCCACGTCCGAAAAGTCTCCCGGATCTCGGGTTGTCACAGTTTCAAGCTCACGTGTACGTATATAATATTTTATTATTTCTCTATATGTTTCTATTTCTCTAGTTTTTTTTTATGTCTACGATAAAATCTCTCGGTCTTCGCACAATCACATTTTTATTTTTTATTTTATACATAGTCATAGAAATTCTCTAATAAAAGGAAGGAGAGAGAGAGAGAGAGAGAAAGAGTTTAACGAGACGGTTGTCAGATTTGATAAAAATCTTGCGTAGCGCCATACATGAGAATGTGCGTGTGTGTATGAACAGAAGACCTGTTGCATTAGCTCTCTCTCTCTCTTTCTGGCGCCGAGTGGGGCGTGTACCGATCGAGTAGACTTTTCTCGTCATCCACAGGGTGGACTCGCGAGTGTATAATGATTAAGATAGCGATGTACGTAAGAACGAGGGTGGGGTTAATAGCAAAGCGGCAGCATAAAGACAATTATACAGTATAAAGCAATTTCCAGATTTTTTGAAACGCATTGCGAAAGGAGATAAGAAAAATTCATTGTAAACCAATATTAATTCAGGATCGATATAAATCCTTTCGTTATCATAACTCGAGCTATAAAATTGTAGAACATTGATTCAAATATAAACGCGTTGATACTAATTTTATATTAATTAATTCTTTCAGATATCTCGTACAGTTGTAATCGTCGATTTATTCTCCAAGTTCCATCAACGAGGGATGAAACGACTTCGTGAAACATTCAACGAAACAGCCTGCAGCCTCAATCGCACACTGGCAGTGCAATTTTCTTTCAATTCCTTGCAAACTTACGTACGTAAATTAATTGAAGAAAATTGCAAGTTAAATGTCCAGAAGGGACAATGTCTCAAGGGAAAATATGAGATTGGAAAATGAGCGGTCGTTCTTGCAAACTGGACAGATCGGTACGGCTGATATCTCTCGAGCAGTAAATATCGGTAAAGGAGAGGGACGCGATCGGTGTGTACCTTGGCTACCGCGTGGCCGCCCCGCACCTGAGACACTCTCTCGGAAAGTGAAATAGCCGATAGGCTGTCGGGACAGTGTCGTTCCCACTCAAGAACTCACCTCTCTCGTTTCATGAGTACCTTGGCGTAGACGGAGACTGAACGGGGACGGCGTATAACGTCTTGTCGTCGCCATCGAGAATGAACGCGTGTGGATATCATTAAAGCGGCTCGCAGTTTGCTGAGACGCAACAGTTTAAACGGGGCAGAGTATGAAAGAGTAAAAGAGTCGGAGAGAGGGGGGGGGGAATGAAGTATTATACCGTAGAAGAGAGCAGGCGCCCTGCATGATCCTATCGATACGAGATGATTATACGATCTCGGTGGATCGTGTGTCCAGATCGGAAAATACGTTTGATAACGCGCGGTCTTTTTTTTTTTTATAAAAACGAGAGCCCGAGGACACGATTCTCGAGCTGAAGACGATCGTACGAGAATGTTTGTTCAATGTGGTTTTTTTTTTGCAAATTGTAAATTCACGAGTAAAAATGAAAAATAAGAATTATCTCGCATTACCATTTCCAAAATCGACTTTGCGGCGAAGAAAAAAGTTCCAGACAAGGTCGTTATTCAGGGAAAGTAATTTTTCGAACGTTTTGTCGAATATCGTGCGCAAGGGCTGTCTATTCCACGAGAATTCTAAACGATCCACGGTGTTTATATACTTTCACTCGAACACAGGTGTGCCAAAACAATTTATTCGTTACGGATGCGCTGTTCACTCCGCGAGAATCTCTCGAAATATCGCTTCGAGAATTCGTGAATTTTTTCAGAGCAGAAAGAAAAAAGAAGGAATTTGTTCGCGTGACGCGAAGAATGGAGAGGTCGAGAATATATTCTTCGTCTCAGTTCCGTGACAACAACAAGAAGGAACGACGCGAACGTGCCCGAAGGTAGTGGAACGAAGAAAAAACGCGAGGTTTTTGAACATCAAAAAAATAGAGAGAGAGAGAGAGAGAGAGAAAAGAAATTGGTCTAAATCTTTCCGGAGAATATTATAGGTATTTGAGGCAAAGTATTTGCATGAGTATACAGCTGTTGGGTCACGAGACGCTCAAACATGGCACAAAAGCAGAACGGGGTCCAGACTCGCTGTCTCCTTCTTCGCCCTCTTAATACGATAATTACAAATCCGCCACGATGGACTCGAGAGAAAGAGAGAGTCCTTATTACTATCTGCAGTAAACGCGTGCATCTCGTTTCACCACCGGGTTCACCGAAGAAAGGATAGATAAAGGGCGAAAGAAAGAAGAAATCGTGCTAAGCGATATTTTCGACATTAAATTCTAGGAAACTTGTAGCCTGGAAAAAATTGAAGCCTCGCGAGAATTACGCGATCTGCATAATTATTAGAACTCGACTGAAACTCTGCATACACATACACACACACA
>JAPYZT010007442.1:0-12276 GCA_030522965.1 Tryphoninae sp. A BG-2022a | reverse complement strand
ATTTCACAATTATGTCAATCTTATTATTTTATTAGAACTATTTTCTTTAAATTCCTTCATGCCGTTTAACTTTACTAATTTTTAATTATTTAATTTTCTAGCGACGACACTAATATAAGTTTATAAAAAAAAGGGAAGAAGAGAAGGAGATAACAAAACTAAATTAATGCACCTGTATCGTTTATCAAAAACACGAGACGGGACTGTCGCAAGGGATATACACGGAAAAGGTTCTCGGTGGCGTTGATGTACCACGATGGAGTCAAGCTGACATAATTAACGTTTTAATCGCTTACACACGGAATGCCAAGAGTGATACGGGAAACCGTTTCTCTCACTCGCGTGCAAAGGGAGAAGACACAGAGAGGAGCGGGCAAAGCCCGCGGTGCAAACTGGAAGCTCTCATCAACGAATAGATACGTGCTGTTGTATTTACACGACTGGTTATCTCGTACGACGGTACGTTCTATGTGCTGTATATATATATATATATATATATAGGAGTGTGCGTCGTCGCACACGTTCTAGTGAGAAGTGCCCCTCAGGCTCATCCTGCTTCAATCTCCTTGTCGCTTCAATCGTCGTCCTTCGGATGAGCGTTTACTCCGGTGTACAGACAGGTTTAGCCCCGGGGCTGTGGATAGATGACTCTGGCGAGAGAGCGACACACACGACAACTAAGAACGTATGTTAGCAAGGATAATACGTACACGTAGAGGAGAAGCGTGTATCTCTCTCTCTCTCTCTCTCTCTCGTCCAACGCTTTCCCTCGAATTCAAACGTGTGCGATGGTGTACGCGTTTATGTCGCGTCGACTCTCTTGAGAGAAACAGGAAGATCGAGGGAGGGAGAGGAGAGGGACAGAGAGGTAGACAGAGGGAAGCTGCGACGTAATTAATTATTGATAACGTGTTATGAGTCGGCGTGGGAAACAGCGATCGGTTTACCGGTGAGTTCTCTGGACCGCCGTTTCGTCACGGGAATAATTCATACCTCGTCCGTTCTCTGTACGTTGCAAAGTCCACAGGGGCTAACCCGTGGTAAAAACGACGACCTTCCATACCCTTCGCCATGGTTCGTGTCTCCGGGCGAGAGTCAGAGGGTCGTAACTTCGAATCTCGATTTTAAAGGACGTACGTCCTTACGACCTTGACGTTCATGAATCGAAATACCTTGCCGTTCGTCCTTTCGACATTGTGGTTCCTTCATTGAAATTCGGAAGATCGTTACTCCGAGGGTAAACCGTAAGGTCGATTCGACCTTTTGACCTTTGCGACCTACGAGTCAAAACTCAGTGAATCGTAACACTAGGTCCGAATTATAACGACCGTTCATCCTTTCGAGGATGCACGAAGGTAGAATACTACCTTTATTCATCTAATTCATTTTTAATCTCTGGTCGGAAAATACATCCGAAAATTCAAGTTCGCTTCATAAAAAAAACGCCTCTCTCCCGATATTCCAGTTCTGGCAATTCGATTATCCACCGATTGAAATTAATTCGATTTCATCGTCCATTCTTAATTGACGATTTCGCAAAAAGTAAAACAAGAATACAACAAGAAAAAAGACGGTATTAGCTCAAAATTAAAGTTTCACAGGACTCGTTGGACGCCGTTTGGACATTCTCCGGTGTGTGCGGAACGAATTTATCGCGAAGCAATTTCATACGCAGAAAACCATGTCGAAGGGAGGATACGCTTCTGTGTCGGGAGGGAGGTTCGGTCAAGAGGGAGGGGTATGAGTAGAAAAAAAACGAGTGGCAAGAGAGACACAGAGAGAGAGAGAGAGAGAGAGAGGGGGAGGGAGGGAGAGAGAGAGAGAGAGAGAGAGAGAGGAGGGAGAGTAGGGAGGGAGAGAGAGCAACACGCTCCCGAAAAAAGCGATAATAGTTTCGAAACGGGATCGCGTATACCTATTACGGCGGAATTGCTTGCAAACATTTAATATCGGTTCGCGGTAAAAGCAGCGTGGAACGAAAATTGACGTTGCAGATCGTTCGTTCCGTCTCGTTCTCGCTCTCGTACCACCCTGCTAGCGCTATTCGCGTATACGTATACGTGTATATTTTCACGCACACCGCGCGCCCATCGGAGAGGGTGACAGGATTGACGTACGTCCGAAACTCTCTGGCGCGTCAAGCCTCGCCGCGTAATCGTCGATGATTGCCTTTTATTACGGTAACGGTCAAAGCACGGAGGGGAATCCGGCTGGAGAGGAGAGCAAGCGCGGCTTGACCAGTCGCGCGGAGAGCCAACGATCGCTACGGCCAAAAGCAATGCTCCGAGCTGGAATTTCGGTCCAAATATCATACGAGTACTTCGTCCTCTCACTCCCTCTCTCTCTCTCTCTCTCTCTCTCTGCCTCTCTATCTATCTCTCTCGTTCTCGTTGCATCTCTACCGTTCATTTTACTCTCGCGCCCGAGCCAACCATTTTTTTTGCTTATATTTCCACCGAATCGAACGATACGACACGCGATTCCCTCGTTTGGGACGATAAGACCGTTTTCTCTCGTCTCTTCGCTCTTACGTTCTATCATTGCCGCCAAGGCTTAGAAAAACATGGTCTTACGGACAGCGAGATCGACCATTCGTTCCGCTGACTAGCAAACGATATTAAAGAATTACAGAATTACTGAAAAAACAAACAACGGTTCTAAGAAAATTAATGTAAAAAATTGTTTGTCCAATTTTTAAGAGCACACGTCCGTTGATCGGGGGTAGTTACCAATCTTGCCAGAATGAATTTCGTCGCATCCGACGTTACGAATATCACGCGATTCGCGTGTTTGTCCATTAGCAAACTCACCAACAAATCCCAGAGAATAATTCGGTTCTGGTCCAACCTTCGGTAAATTTTCAGGGTGAATGTCTGCCACCAAGGGCGCGAAGCGATTAGGAGATCTCGAAAGATCAAAGCGAGTGACTGCTCCACGCCCCCCCTCCCCTCCCCTCCCCTGCCCCCTCGATAATCGTGTTGTGTATTATTTGGAACAAGATATATGAACTTTAAACACTACCTTCGCACCAGCGTATAATATGCCCCCGTCGACTTTCGGAGGAAGAAAGACGTTACCGTATTGTCGTTATCTTCGTAAAACTCGCGAGAGGGGGGGGGGAGGGGATTGACGGGATGAGATTTAAAATACCACGAGGCCTCGTATAATCGTCCTACCAAGAAGAAACTTCGATCGTAACAGGGATCGAGAGAGTGGCGATCTTTACGAATGGAATTCGAGAATTTCTCTCTCGGCAACGCGATAATGTCGAGTTGCATCGACGTTAAAGTTGGTCCATCTTTCCATAATCGGTCACAGGGCCGAAGCTAACACGCGATACTCTCGTTTGCCGATCACACGTATATTCTATTTATATATACGTGAATATACATATATACATACATACAATAGAACGTATGTGTGTAATCTCTTAGCGACCTGTGTACCACGATTCCCTCCCCTCGTGTACGATCTCCAGGAAATAATGTGAGCTACGAAATATTTCACTCGCATGGTAAGGGAAGAGGGCAAAAGGTATTATGGGTACACGAGGGATATTCTCCGCGTACATCAGCGAATGCAAATTAATGTTACTTTACATGTGCAACGGTAATCTATCTATATATATATATATATGTATGTATGTAGTATACACGAAGTTCGTACGGTGGAGTAAATGTACCTCGTTGAAAAAGAGAATCGAAGAGAAGTAACTGAGAACTCGAGAGCAATATAGATTGGTTAGGGAGAATGTTGAGTCGATATTCTATACGTGTATCGAGAGATTCTCAAAAAGTAGTTAACAGCATCGTAGCTACGATCAATTTTTGATAAGACAAATAAAATACGAAGTTCGAGCTGAATGTGAATTAGTCGATTTTCTATTTCAAATTTTGTTCTCAATTATCGTATAAGACGAATTGGATCGAAATTCGATAACGAATGGTAGTGTAATTGCTCGTTTCGAACACGTGGGTTTGTCGAGTGTTATTATTGTACTGGAATTTCGCACCTGTATTCGACGTGTGAGAGTTTGTATTTGCGTGTATGTTTGTAAGAATCGTTACTTCGGCAGATGTGAAAATACAAGATTGAGAATTCCATTTGAAAGAAGCGAAGGAGGGAGAGAGAGAGAAAGATGAAGGGGCTCGAGGGGTGAGTAAAAAAGGGGGTGGCTTATATATATAGGGCGCGAAGTTATGGGAACGATATCACGGTCGTTGCACGAAAGCGGCTTGGACATTTGCCAGGTCGCTATCGCAACAGCGTCCATGAGTGCTCTCCTTCGTTCGCCATGGTGACGAGTTTTCCAGTTTGATAATAAAAATAAAAAAATATTTTTATCAAAACCTCACCGCGTTTACGAAAATATCGAAACAATATAAATATATTTCAATCCGTTTTCATGGATTTGAAATTTGTTGGATATTTTGTTGATTGGTCGTTGGTTTTAACGGTTGGGTGATAAAAAGTTGGAGAACAAAAAAAACATTGATAACGAAATTGTACGCCGTACGAATGGATCAAGTTTCCAACTTACGATAATTGTTCAACCCTCGATCCGTGGCAAAGGTTGGGAGATTAGAAATGGCAATTAGCTAGATCGACGGTCCGTGGAAATAACTAAAATGATCCTCCCTGGCTTCGACCCGTTGAAAAAAAAGAAAGAAGAGAAATAAAAAGCGAGGACTGAGAAGAGTAAGAAATTCGTTGGCTGCCTTGGGTATTTCGTATGAGTGAGATGGATGCTTCAATGGGAGGTCGAAGTGGAGGGACGAGAAGAATAAGATGGAGAGGAAGAAGAAGAAACGCAAGATAGCACATGCTGGTGTAACGCGCGGTTCTTTCGTAGCGCCTGGGCGAAGTCAAAGGAAGACGAAGTAAAGTAGAAGATGATGAAAGAAAAAAAGAATGCAAACGAAGTAGAAGAAGATGACGAAGACGAAGACGAAGAAGAAAAAGACGAAGAAGAAGAGAAAGAAGAAGAAGAAGAAGAAGAAGAAGAAGAGTTGAAGTTGGACGAGGGGTAGAGAGGGTTCGAGTGAAGAAGTGAGATAAAGATAAGAAATGAAAGAACGGCGAGGCAAAGGCAAAGAAGACGGAACGAGCGAGTACACGAGGCTAGTAAGAAGGCCTGCGAGAAGGGAGCACACGCCTGACGCCTGGCCCAGCTCTGTGTGTGCTTTCTGCTTTCTGCCTGGCCTTCTTGGCTGCCACCACTCGGTGATACTACGTACTACCCGAGAGCGGCACACCAGCAGCCCGAAGGTTCAACGACACGCCTCGCCTCGCCTCCTTCGTAGTAAACAGCTTGGCGTAGAACCGACGTTCTTCTCCTCTGCTTCTGAACCCAAGAGCTGCTGCTGCTGCTGCTGCTGCCTGCTGCCGCCTTCTAGCCTTCCAGTGACTCTCAAACCGTCGTCGAATAGAATTCTTTCTCGATATCGAGACGAAAATTAAGTTTGATACGATGCAGAGACGGATATTGAAAAAAAAAAGGAAAAAAAATCATCATTTTTTAGGTTGAAATTGAAAACAACCCTTAATTACCCCCTAGCTGGCTTGGAGGCTTTGACTGGAGGTCACGGGAGTGTTGATCTCGTCAAGGTCGTAGAGAGGACATGTTTTCATAATCCGTTGGAACAATCGTTCTATACTCTTCGCACAACACGCATTTCGCAGCATCCCCACGATACCAGCAATAACGACGATCCTGCCTCATATCAGTAACGTCGGAGTTGACTGTTGGTCATTGACCTTCCTCTTCTTCCCTCTCCACTGCAGCGAACTGAGTATAAACAAGTCGAAAGAGAGGTCTCTCTACCCGGCTCCCCTCGTTGCTCGTATCGTTCTCTCTTTCTCTCCCTCCCTTTCCCCTCTCTCTCTCCCTCTCTCTTTCTCTTTCCCTCTCGTCAGTCTACCCGGTTAACCCGATCCATGTGTTGACTGGTTGACTTCATTAAGTGACTCGGCCGGGTGCAAGCGCGATCATCGAGCTGACCAGCGGATGTTAATTACCGATGGGACACGCCGCTGGTTTGGACCCAGTGCGCAATCTTCATGGACTTTTCAGCTTATGACATATTCTACGTATCAAGCGTTGCAGTTTATTGTAAACACTCGCTATTATCCGTGGTAAAAAATAATGAAAAAGAAACGAAATGACGTTTTGGCCAATAAGTAACTGCGTTTTTAATGCACGACTAAGTTGGGACCATCCGCTGCAAAAGAATACACTGATTTTTTCGCCAACGTGACACATTGCTGTGAAATTGAATCAAGCGGCTTAAATGGCGTTACTCATCTTTGGAGCACACGAGGTTCGGTCAGCTCGCAGCTAGCGAACCGATGTACTCGCGATTGCTCATGGCGTGCTTCTGGTTCGTGACGCTACTGGCCCTCGGTAGGATGAAGGACGGTGTTTACCCGGGAGTGGACCGGACGAGGCAGATTAAATCACGTGACCATACGAGCGATAGCGGAGAGAAAGGGAGAGAGATCTATTCTCCCTCATTAACTCCTGAGTCGAGCAATGGCTACAGAACTGATCGTACTTGGGCGCACGACCAATACCTACCCAAAGATTTTGATTGTTGTGCGTTCTTCTGGATCCGACTTTTTCTACTGCGTTCCCATCTTGAGGACACTGTTCAAAAATACCCTAATATTGAATTGTACGAATTTGTGATGAAATATGATGAAGAATTAAAGAGATCTGGACCTGGCCAAAAAGTCATTGCGTTTTTAACGCAGTTACTTTTTATTCAGCTCGAACGACCGTTAATGTCGTGATTAACGACTCCCTTCTTGGCTATTTGAGTATAAACAACATTATGAGAGAATTTTGCGAAAGTTGGCTGGAAATTATGCCGCGTCGTTGAATTCACCGTATGAAGTTGATCACTAATTTGTGTACAAGTCCCAAAGACGAAGCTTCAAAACTTGTCCGGGCACCACGGACAGCAAACCCCGAGTCTTCGAAAAGATCTCCGAGTCTCGAGTCGTTGCACTCTAAATCCACAACGCAATACCGCAGGGGACGCGGCCAGCGTCCATGGAGTTAACGCTCTGAAAGAGAGGGGACCGGTTCGTGAGAGCTCAATGATCCGACGCGAGTGAGAAAGAGGAAAAATACGAAGTCCGGTACATACCTCGAAGTTGTTTACTTCGGTAAAAGGTAGGAAGATCCATGGACCGTGCCGTGGAAGTCCTCCTTCTCGTTCCTGGTCGTTATTGCGGTGTCAATATAATAATCCAAAAAGGTTCTGTGGTATTACGATAATCATCCTGTTCGAAGGATACAGCTCGTTCTGAAGGACTTTCAATAAAAGAAGACGTTGAATCAACAGCTCGATTGAAAAGTCCATTCTCAAGCTTACCGGACCCATTTATGGATCAATGGGTTAACTGCTCCATAGATTTACACGTGGACTTTGGGTAATAGCCTTATGTCATGCATCAGCTTATTCTGAATCTTTTTATTAGAAAAAATACAAAAATACAAAAATCGAATAATAACAATATTAAATAAAATTCTTTAAAAAACAAGAAATTTGCAATGAAATTTCCATTTTATTTTATCGTGTATATTTCACTTAATCCTAGATAAAATATCACCCTCGTAAAGATATCGTGCAAAATTCATAGCTCAATCGTATCGATCGAGCTTTGGGAAAAACGTCACATCATACGAGTCAATTATAAAATAGTTGTCATTTTTCGAAGAACGCGACTTTCGCAATGTCCAAATCGAAAGTTGATCGACGATATCCTGACAAGTAGCGTGTACTTGGTTTTACTACACGTGGATTACACGCATGGGATAAAACATGGTTAAACATGGAAGAAGGAAAAATCCTTGTCGATCGATAAACACGGGAGCTGATTATACCACCTGAATCGATATAATCATCGCAGCACCACGGCAATATCATACCAGCTCTGGGCGTCCTTGCATCAACTTTGGTGCAATCTCGTCTCGGGGCTATCATAGAAGTGGGAGAAGGAGTGGGAGAATAAGGGAATGAGAGAGTGAGAATAAGAGAGAGAGAAAGAGAGAAGCAGGAATAACGACGTAACATATTATTATCCTGGAATGGCTTCCTGTCCTAATTGCTCGAAGGCAACCGCTCGTTATCACACACCAGCATACCAAAATATTCGTCTTATCGCAGCTTGTAATCCATCGCCTCGTCGATCCCGCATTCTCGCGGCTGTCACGACGTCGAAACTCATTTAGCCATCCTCCTTCGCTCTCTCGTAGATGAATCGTTCCTTTCAAAGAAAAACAAATTTTAAAAAAGTTTCATAATTTTTGTACCAAAGTAACGCGAACGGGTTTCAATCTGTTTTTTCATCTCGAAAAAATCGGAGATTATCTCGTAGATAAGATTCAATGATGCATCGATCGTTTATCTCGTCGAAGATCGATTCGTTATCAAAAAACCAAAAAATTTATCGCAACGATAAGATAAAAATTGTTTCAGTTGCTAAAAATAATCGACCGAGCTCCCACGTGACAATTTTCACCCTATTTCCTTTTTTGTAATTAATTACGTAATCTTGATTTTTATCGTGAATTCCATCAAAACTAAAAATCTTCATAATCGTGACTCACGAATAATGAAAATTTAATAAATATCGTAATGCAAACTACCCCGTGATATCAAAGTCGAAGGTTATCACAATGCGATGAAGTAGACATCGATGAAAATAATTCTTCGACTTTGGGACGAATATTCGTTCGTACAATGCGACTGGGATGAAAGAAGATCGGATCTTCATATTCGTGATATTTGCTTGAAATCCATCGATAGCGATGATGCGATGAAACTTTGGTGAGACACGAGACAAATAGGATGGAGAAGGAGACACTAAAATGAAGATGGAGACAGACGGAGAAGGAGAGAAGGGGTAGAGGGTGCTGAAAAAAGCATTACCGTAGAGCAAGAGGAAACGATGAAATGCCCAGTCGATTGTGCGAACTTAATTAAAATTTATGAAGATCCCGGGCGTGGTACGCGCGCGTCTCGCAATGGCTGATGGTTGGCGTCATTCTCACTCTCTCGGTCTCTTCGGGCGCATCTCTGCAAACACAACGATATCGTTCATACGGGCTTTCGTACGAAGTAGTACGCTCCGAGGTCGTGTCGCTGCGAGGGTAGATGCGTACATGCCGCGGGCGCAATTAATATAAATGATGGATTATTACCCCGAGAGTCACGCGGAGCAAAACCGTGTAGGTCGGTCGAGAATATTCGCCGCTCGCTCCCTACTTTTCCTCCTCCTCCTCTCTTCTTCCCTCCCGCAACTGTGCCAGAAACTGAGTGAATGAGCCCGCAAAACCGAGGTGAATAAGAGATATCATTGTGCATTGCGTGATATGTACTACGTGTGCGAGTCAACGAGAGATACGGCCTAGTTGCCTTTAGTCGAAAGCGATTTTTCTTTTTGCATTTATTAAATTGAGACGCGAGGTTTTTATTTGTTTTGCAAAAAAAAAAAAAAAATGAAAAATATTTTTATATCGTCCAAATTTGTTTTTATTCGTACGATAAATAATTGAGGAGAATTAATTTAGAAGAATTTTGATAAATTGTTATCGTTGGGTGAATTCTTGGTTGGTTTCTTTGTTTTTTGTTTCCGTGGCGAGGAGCACGAAAGTTGATCGGTGTACATTGTTGAGGTTTGAGAAAAGCGTGGGCACTCGCGCACGTAACGTTCAAGAAGTAGGTACGTCAAAGAAACAATGTCGCCTCGGTTTTTTCTTCGACGAACGGTCAGCTCGTGCGCGGTCCGTTTAAGATTTTGTGTGCGGAAGAGCGAGCAAGCCGAACCGCCGCAGCGCGGCCAGACGCGAGCGAATGCGGGCACGCACACCGCGTCCGCAAGATTGATCACCCGCGTGACCGCACTGTGCGTAAGCCACGTATATTATCAATATCTATATGTATACATCGACGCTGGTCGAAGAAACAAATGATTAAAAAAAAAAAAAATTGTCACGAAAAACAAAAAATTGATTTCATCCACGATATTATTAAAATCTTTCTTTCAATAAAAATCCTATTTATTCTGGTCTCATTGTATTCTACAAGGTTCTGTTTACTTTATATATTTCATCCACGATATTATCAGAATATTTCATTAAATAAAAATCCTATTTATTCTGGTCTCATTGTATTATAGAAAGTTCTGTTTACTTTATATTGTTAACAAAAATTTAAAAAAAAATTGTCACGAAAAGAAAAAAGTTGATATCATCCACGATATTATTAAAATCTTTTATTCAATAAAAATCCTATTTATTCCGGTCTCATTATATTCTACAAGGTTCTGTTTACTTCATATTGTTAACAAAAATTAAAAATAACAAAAACAAAAAATTGTCACGAAAAGAAAAAAGTTGATATCTTCCACGATAATATTATATTAAAATCTTCCATTCAATAAAAATTCGATTTATTTTCATCTCCTTATATTCTACATGGTTCTATTTATTTCATATTACTGAAAAAAAAAACATAAAAAAACACAATAAATCCCCGAAAAAGAAAAAGTTGATATTATTCACGATAATGTTAAAATCAATAAAAGTCATTCAATAAAAATCCTATTTATTTTCATCTCCTTGTATCCTACATGGTTCTATTTATTTTATATTGTTGAAAAAAATGATTAAAAAAAAAACAAAGAAATTCCCCGAAAAAAAAGTTGATATCATCCACGATATTATTAAAATTTATCATCCAAAAAAAATCCGATTTATTTTCATCTCATTGTATCCTGCATGGTTCTATTTACTTCATATTGTTGAAAACAAATACAAAAAAATTGATGGAAAAAGAATCGATCGATTCGCGAAACAAAAAGTCAATCAAATTATTCGTACGACAATTATTATTCGTATAAAAGCGAGACGATAGAACCAAGCGAGTAAGCCAGGGTTGTAGGAGAGAAGACAACAAAAAATTCATTATAATATCGTAACGAAAGAACGAGGCGAGCTCTAACCGTATAACGATATCTGATCGTCGTACGATCCAAAAGCGCGGCTCGAGCCGAACAAAAGTTCGAGGGTTACTCATCACGATTACTCGAGCGTACCAACGCCTTTTTGACCGCGCGCGCGCGCGCGAGTTTGTGTGGACGAAACAAAAAAAACAGATCTCTCCGATCAGCTGGAAGGAAAAAGCGAGGAAAAAAACAAGAAAGATTGTACGAGGAGCGACGGTTGGAAAACGGACCTACCGTGACTCGTGGAAAGGAATAAGGGCGAAGAGGGGGGAGGGGGGAGGGGGCGGTGGGTGTATAAATCTGCATATCACGGCTCTGTAATGCGCTCGATTAAAAGGGCGCGGTGTGTACTCGTTCGCTTTTTTTTGTTCGTTGTTTCATACGCATTGTTTTTTGCGATCTCCCCCCCCCCCCCCCCCCCCCCCCCCCCCCCCCTCACCCCCGAGGAATTTTTTTTCTCCATTTTTTTTTCTTTTCACGGTTTTTTTTTCTCTTTACACCATCCGTCTATCCAGAACGAGAGGCCGCGGTGACGATACCGCCGCTCATACAAAAGGCGCCAGGACCCTCGGCGCGGGGTACAAATAGCAATGGAAAGACAAAAAAAAATGTGGCCGGGAGTTAGAGTCGAAAGGGGTTCTCGTTTTTCTATATGCCCTCGTTCTCGACGAACCCCCGTCTTCTCGTGACCGTTTCGCTCAAACGGCGATCGGATATATTCGATAGAGAAGCGTATAAGAGAGAGAGAGAGAGAGAGAGAGAAAGAGAGAGGGAACAAAAAATTGTGATAAAAAAATGAATTGAATTAGAATAACACACACGCACCACGTGCAGCCTCAGGAATATATTCGTCGTAGAGCTTGGAATAATTTAGTACGCTCCGTATGTCGAACGTTATTTTGAAAAGCGACGCATGGGATAGTAATTTTTTTTTCGAATGGCTTAGACGTTATTTCGATCGCGCCTGTTTAATTAATTGAAATTTTATTTCGTGATTGTTATTATTTTTATTTTTGTCGAAGTTCGTTTCATTAATTATATTCATTCGATTTATAATTAAAAGCGAATAAATTGGCTGAATCTTCACTCAGTTCTATCAGTCGTCACGTTGTTTTAATTAATTCAGATTTAATGATATCGAGAAGAAAGTTACTTTTCACCTTTATCAAAGTCTTATCAAAATTTTTTCATTTCGTCAAATTCATGCCGTATATATATCAGCCAGCTGTTATTATATATATATATATATATATATATATA
>JAPYZT010007441.1:0-12906 GCA_030522965.1 Tryphoninae sp. A BG-2022a | reverse complement strand
ATCCCTAATGTTTATTTGCAACTTTTGTTCGTAATGGCCTCATCTACCTCAGATTTCGCTATGCGTAACTTTATGCGATTCACGCTGTATATGTATATACATATATAAATATATGCATCAGTCTTCTATATATACATCATTGCGCCATTGCCCGTGAACAAATATGTCTCCTACGATGCATCTGGCACACAGCTTATGCAAACATTATAGCCTTCGTGTATGAGCGCATAGGTAAATGGTCGAACCGGGAACAACAACGCTGACGACGATGACGACGAGAACGACGATGTGATATCGACCGATCGTCGAGTTTACTTCGCAAGCTTTTTCTCTTTCACGCTTCGTCTTACTTTCTTTTCAGCTTTTACACTTTTCTTATTTTCTCCATTTGTTCCCAGATTCTTTTATATACGTAAAGGTTCACGTATGATTAAACCATTTTTCCGACAACCTGGGGAACCACCTTCCACAATCGTCACCTTCGTCCGTCGGTGCCGCGCCCGCGCGTCCGCAAATGCCGACTTGGGTGCCAGTCGAGTTTTGTTTCGCCGATCTCGACAACCAATTAACATATATATATATATTAATACGATGATACACGGAGGACTTCCGGTCGAGTGTCCCACAGCGTCCGGTAGCAGTGGCGGCCAATAACAACTGCAAGCACCGAACACACCGAGCTTTCCGTCACTCTCAACGTCACAGACGCGCAATGCGAAAGTACGCGAACGATATAGCGAAACGAGAGAATATATTTCCCATCGGCATACTCGACATCGAAGTCGTTCGAATATTGTGTAACCGGCTTCGAGTGTCCACGAGGCTACCTCGGATTCTCAACGCTTTATCTCTCTTAGGTCGAGCTTTTCTCTCGTTCTATCGGTCGCGACTCCCACTTTTTTTTTATTAGTCTTCTTCGAACGCCGGTATTCTTCGATGCTATCGTTTTTCATTGACAAATGGTCTACTACTTCACCATCAATTATTGGATCAATTCTCTTATAGGCCCATTTACAAATTTAATGACATAATTTTATATATAGCTGTATATATGTGTGTTTATGTCCATGTCTACGCGTATCCCTCGTATCTACATGTACATGATTGTCGTTAAACGTGCTAACACTTAAATTTCTCCGCTTCGTTTGTCAATTTCCATTGACTATTTCACGGCCAATTATTCGTTCAATTCTCATATCAGCTCGTTTATAATTGTAATGATATAATTTTATATATAGCTATATATGTATGTGTTTATGTCCATGTTTGCTCGCATCCGTCGTATCTACATGTACACGATCGTCGTTGAACGTGTTAACACTTGAATTTCTTCGGACGACCAACACGCAACGAAGCCAGCACTCTCTAGCCGTCGAGAGATCGAAAAAGAAGCCGCACGCACCCGTCCCCGATCGCGAGCGCCAACTCGTAATCCGATAGTTGGGGTGTAGACTCATACCTCGTGGAAGCGTGGCTTAGCTCGTGCGCATCGTCGCATATAATTCTGTTCGCGTGTACACGTCACTCGTCGGACGGACGAGAGATGAGACGACGATGACGACGCACCGGGGGTCTTCGTAAGCCGGCAGTGGTAATAGACAGCGTTGGCTAGACGCGGGACCACTGCAACGGTCAACGATAGAAAAGTGACTACGGGAAGGAGCTTAGCTCGTGAAAAGACACAGAGAAATAGTCGGAAAGAGAGAGAGAGAGAGGGTAACGTGTTCAATGCGCACATACAACTCGACTAACAGTGAGTAGTTCCGAGCAATTATCGTCTCATTTAGATTATATACGTAGATATACGAAGACGCGTACACGTTGATCGACTCCCGGTTTCTAACGTATGCGGGCCCTTAGCCGGTGGCAATTCACGCCAGTTCATTTCACGTCGTATTTTACGCACGCTCGTAAAAACGAATAGGCTGTCGTATTTGCCCGAAAAACCATTTTTTTTTATTACCACGTGGAAAGACCCTCCTCGAAAGATCGTCACGAGTCTGCTATTTCTTTCTCCTCTAGCTAGATAACTTTCGTATACCGAGAGTACACGAATTTGACGTTTATCTCTCGTTGGAACTGACTCGACTCATTAAATTTATTCCTCTATTACGCGCGTTCAATTTTTCTCATCGCGTGTTCCTCGTTGCCTTCTTTTTATCTCCGTTTCAACTCGCAATACCCGTTCGACAGTCGTTTCGTTAATTCGCGTCTTTACGATGGTTTGTTACTCCTTTTAGTCGTGCTCTTTCGTTTCTCGTACGTTCGCTTCTTTTTTCGATCCTTTCGCGTCTGTGAGTCTAGCTCTTTATTTTTTTTTTGCACACGATGTTGTTGTTGATGTTTTTTTTTTGTAAGTACTCTTGCACAGTCTATTGACTCGCGGTTGGGACAATATATAATCGAGCTGCACGAGGAGTCGGGGATTTACTTTGGCGCGACGCTAGAGATATGGCTTGTTTAAAAACGACCCTTGGCCTTTTCACTCTGTCGGTGAGAATAGGAGAGACCCTTTTTCACTACCACCCTCTCCCCGCCCGTGTCGCGCTCGCGCGCGCCGTGTCAAATACGTAAAAGCTGGTACGTCGTGTCGCTCTCCCCGACCACCGGCTGTGTTAAACTAACGAGAAAAAGAGCTGGAGAGCGGAGCGAGGAGGAAAAACGAGTTAAAAGAGTGGCGTCGACGTTTACTGGCGTACGTTTACGTTCGTTAATCGAAAGTGCAACGGGGAACGTCGAGGCGTTCGTCGCAGACACTCGGTTATATCGTTTAGTTCAACGCTGTGTTTTTTTTCCCCCTTTCTTTCTTCTTTTATTTATCTAGAAATTACAAAGTTCGACGCTCGAGTACGCTTTACTCGAGTTCATGTACGAAGATAATGGCAAATTGCGGGGAACTCTCGAAAAGTTTCGCGAACGAAGTTTTCGCGCGATCGGCGCGAAGGGTGTACGACCCCCTCGTGGCCCAGAAACTCGTCATTCTCGCACACCGGTCAGCCGTGAAGGAAGCCCTTCGTATCACGCAAAACGTTATGTTATCTTTCTATCGCGTTATCGTCCAAAACTCAAATTATCATTATTTTTAGTTACCCACTCACTGCGATTAATCGACGTCTGCGTAATTTTTTTTTGCTAAGCGATTTCCGTGTCACTCCACTTAAAATTCTCGCACGGTTGTCATTTTCTTTATCATTAAAATCTTTCGACCGTGAATCACGGTGACGCCAGATTTTTGTTTGTGTTTTTGATTTCTGTGTGTATGTGTATGATTTTTTAGTATTTTTTTTTAAAGAAAATATCGTCGTCTGTATAAGTGGAAGATCCTCGTGTATGGTCAGACGTGTGCGATGGGCGAGAGAGAGATTACGCGGAAATGGCGTGTTTTTTTTCCGGTATGCTATCGCACGCGACGATAGCGGGAAATGATCACACGTGTGACTCGAACCGCGGTAGCGCCACAACTGAACCCATTCCCAATCCTCCACCGTTTCAACCCCCTTCTCCACCTTCCCCCGGCGCGTTTCTCGTGAGCCGGAGTCGCTCTCTCTCTCTCTTTCTCTCTCTCTCCCTTTCACTCTTGCCCTATCGCACTCCCTCTCGTTCTTCGCCATATCCCTCTGTCTCCCGTCGTCTTTCTCGCCTTTCTCTCGACCGTTCGGCTCGCTCTGTCTCTCTCTTTCTCATGCGCCACGCCAACACACCACCGGCTCATTCTTTCCCCCCCATTTCGCCGTTGCTCTCTCACCTCCCGTGCTTTCACCCTGCTTTCTTCTCTCGCTCTGTCTCTCTTACTCCCTCTCTCTCAGTGTCGAGCTGACTTTTTTCACCTCTAAAGCATCGCTTTATCGCTCCCGATGTCATCTCTCTTCCTCTCTCTCTGTTTTTGTCTCTGTCTCTCTCTCTCCCACTCTTTCCGGGCTTTCTTGTGTATATGAATAGAAGCGTAGAACAAATAATCATTAAAAATAAAATTGCTAATAAAACATGTAAATTTCTTGGAAAATAAGATCTTCTTTGATTATTATTTGTGTTTTCACAACGAGAATCAATAAAAATGAAATAAACGAGTCGAATAAGATTCAACTTCGAGCATTCGCTATAATCGATATTGCAGACATTTTTTATCCTCTCGTTAAGGTATCTCGTTTTCATATTTTTCGATTCACATTTCAGCGCGTTTGCGTATCTTTCATCCGTACCTTCCTACACGCTTGATCGAGCCTGCCTGCGATATCCTTTTTCGCTCCATCTTCGTTGCGAACGAATTTTCCTCACCTTCGTTATAACGATCAGTACATCGTATTACTATGGATATCAACCCTTAGACTTTCCGTTCGACGAGTTGCATCTTCTCATCCCTTTGTGCCGTTCACGGTGAAAATCTCGCTTGGATCGTGGTGAACATACATATTTTATGTAAGGTTTCCTACGTTCTTAACTTCTTGCGCTCATCCGCCGTTCGATCTCCGCGCACATGTACGTTAGGAAACATCGAGAGAGAGAGAGAGAGAGAGAGAGAGAAAGAGAGAGAGAGGGGGAGAGAGAGGGAGAGAGAGAAAGAGAGAGAGAGAGGCAGGCAGACAGACAGAGACAGAGACAGGGTGAGAGAGAGAGAGAGAGAGAGAGAGAAAGATAGAAATCCCACTTTCCATAGGCTCTTTGACCCAGAACATCGATGGCATCCGAAAGACACGATCGTTTCTCTATTCGGAAGATCGAAGAAGAGTATACAGCATATATATTAATAGACCAGGTCGATTTTACGATGAAAAAAATGCCATGGTCTATGATCACGTTCGTAGCCCGCCGATGGTATATATATGTTCTGACATAAATATAATACATACATAGAGTACGACAGACTTTTATAGCAAGCGGTAGACTTCATTTGAATGAATTACCTACAAAAATTTCAAAATCAAACTTTTAAAAACAAATATTATTATTTATTAGAAAGTCTAATTATATACAATGAGAAAGTTACAGGCGTTATTTTTATGACGATGAATTCACGAATATATCGTCATCAAGCAGCCTCGACCGCTATTCGAAAATTGAAACCTGTAGCCATAAAATATAATTGAATATTTGTATCCTAAAGTCCCGTACAAAATGACCATTCGAGTACCGGATTGGTCATTCGTTATAAATAAAAATAGCTCCATCTTCGGATCAAAACGTTTGAAAATCTCCGGGTCGTGGCTAGCTGAGTGAAATAATAATAATAATAATAATGATAATGTACGAACGTGACTCGGGAGTATACGAGGCAATATAGTTTCGTTACGTCGGCATAATTGGCCCTCGATACGTATATCGGACATTGGCCGTTCTCGCGAGCTGTGCGGTGTGTCGTAAGCCGGTGCACCATCGTTCCTCGTGTGTCTGCCATCCACAATTCGGTCACCCTCTAATCCCCCACTCGGCTCTCTAATCCAACAGACTGGACAGGGAGGTTTGGTACGCGAAGCTTCCAGCCATATTCAACCCTCCCTCTCCTCTCTCCTCTCCACGAAAACGAAAGAAAAAGAATGGCGAGAGTGACTAGGATAAATTTTTGTTTTCGTTTTATTTTTATATACTTTCTTTTTTTCGTCCGTTGGTCTCTCATATCTTTTCGACCGTCTCTTTCTAACGCGTGTCACGGGAACACGCGCTCTCGGCCAGATAACACTGCGCTTATCGGACTGAACGTTATGAAAAAAAAACCTGAGAGACCCTGATAAAAAGAAAGAGTGTGAGAGAGGAAAAAAAGGAAAATAACCTCTGGAGCAACCTCTCGATCCTGGTGGACGCGCGTCGTGAAAGGCGAGAACGACGAAAAACCTCCTGCCTCTACCAGCACTAGTGTCCACCGATACACCCCCTAAATACACACATAGAGACGAACGTGCTGGATGAGACACGGAGCTATACAGCGAAGAGACTGGTGTGTCGACAGAGGTCGAGTGCAGAGAACGAAATAGAAGGAGACCAAGAAGAGAGGCGGAGAGATAGATAGAGAGACAGGGAGATGAAGAGAACGAGGACGAGAAGGACCCCGACCTTTCTAGAGACTTCGGACACAGCCAATTGGGTTATACGGGAATGGAGTCCTCGCCAAGAAACCCTTAGAGTCCTCCACTATGGCAACTGTACATGGTACATAATACTAGATAGAGTTTCGAAAGCTCTAAAGGGACATACACATATATATGTATATGGGTGTGTGTATATATATATACATACACATCAAATATATACAACGTTTTCGATTGGAGTCTCGCGATATTAACCGACTTCCTCATCATGGGAAAAACTTTTTTCACTCCCCCCTTTTCCCAATCTACTTTTCATCCAAGCCAAGAACATCATCCACGTGCAAACGATATGGACTTCCTTCCCCAGGGTGTATTATACAATCAAGATGATCTTCAAAGCCACAGGAAATCTCTTTACGTAACGAAATTTCAACGTGATAAGTTTCATTTTTTCTCCCCTTCATGAACACGAGAACGAGTTACAAACTCGAAAACTTTCAAGAGATAGAGTCTCGTCGAAGATACAGGAAGACGTGACAGAGGACTCTCTCCTGGTAATACCACCAAGAGGTGGCCTATATTACACAGCACTAAAACACGTAGAAGTCGAGTTTGATAGGCGAGAACGAAATTACCGAACGTTTAACGCGCCTCGGAGCAATAATAGTGTACTATAGGTAGGAAGTATATTTCTATGTTTGTAGATGTCTGTTGGTGTGCATTCGTGTCTCAGTAGCTGTATAACACAAATACTGACTTTTTTCATACCGTTTTACTGCATACCTCAGGGCTGCTGCGATGTCTATAAAATATTATGACCGCATCGTAATAATCCATCAGCCTCGTTTGTTCCTATCGTTCTCGGGTTAATGGCGGTGTATATATATATATATATGTGTGTGTGTGTGTGTGTGTGTGTGTGTGTGTGTGTGTGTGTGTGTGTGTGTGTGTGTGTGTGTGTGTGTGTGTGTGTGTATGCGTATGTTGTGTATATGGGGCATTTCACGCTGCCCCACACATTGAAAAATTAATCGTCGAATTTTCCAAACTCACGAGTACTCAGACAAACATTAATTCCACCTAAATAATCATTTCCTTGACGAATTATTCGTTTAAACGATCAAAAGTATAAGTCGGGTAATTAAATGTGGTATTTCGTTGCGTTTAATCAAAATTCATTTAGTCACGGATTCGGTGGGATCGATTATTTTCTTGTTTTTTTTGCGCAGACTCTCGTACAATAAAGCTCTCGGCAAATATTCAAAAATCATGGTGAATTATTCGAACAATAGCCGCCGAGTATTCATTCGCCCATTACGGAGAGAATAATACATTCGACCCTCACAAAGCCTCGTTCTTTTAACACGAAAATCATTACAGACGAGACGTATGAAAATAATATAAAAGGAACAAACAGACTGTAACTTAAACATATCCGAAATTAATGCTTCGACGTACAGATTTTTTTTTTTAAGCATTCCGCGATTCATAAGCGGATATGCTTCAATCTTGACGGTATCGCGGTCGTGACATGACCTGGTTTTTAAGCCTTTTTGGCGCATGGTTCTTTTTTTAATTTCTAAAGTGGCGCGGAATGTCCTGTATACGCGTATATACATATATCGCATAATGCGACTACATACTCACTATATGTACCTAGTAATTAAACGCATAATCATAAAACTTGAGGGAGAAAAAGCTGAACCTGCGCAATATGACGCGTGAGAGCGTCGCGCGGCGACCCTTGCTCTTTATCTATTCCACCTCTAGGAGAGCGAGTCAGATGGATTTTATCATACTGGGACATTGGTTGTTTCTCGTCCACGCCTTATCGCCAATATTATTGTTCCGGGTGCTTGATGTATACTCACGAGGGTGTTCGCGGCACGATAGAGATAGAAAGACAGCTAGAGCGAATCCGTCAATCAACGTGAAAATTTGATCCGCGAAAGATGCCAAGCTGGTACAAATTCGAATATCTGTATATGGCAATAACACCGTACGATGGAAAAAAGTACGAGGGGAGGGGCGATTTCTATTTCATTTTCCCTTGGTCGATCAATTATTCATTGACGCATTCGTCATATTAAGAAAATTGTCGCTGGAGATAAATTTTAACCCGGAAACAACGATATTTCAGTATTTATAATTAGTCAGAATCAAGAATTATGATCTTTTTTTTTCTTCCAAACTCGAGACAAAGAACGAAGAAATTAAACGATGGGTCAGTGAACACGAAAGGAATACGACATCAAGTAGCACTCTAAGAGATTGTAATATAACTAATATATGACACGAGTGGTTTATAATTACGTTAAAGCGTTATTGAGACAGTAAAGAGTTTGTTACGTTGCAAAAAAAGTCGGTCGCGATAAATTCTTACCTTGAGTGCATGTGAAATAATTCATACAGTGGTGTGTAAAAGAGGAAATGTCATCATGAAATATAGACGTAGAATGGATAACAGAAAATGAATGACGCAAAAGACCTGCAAAACTTTATTAAGACGGGATAAATGTCATGAAATGTCGTAACGATGATGAGATTAATTATTGCGAGAACACAAAAAGGTATTCGTACATTTATCTCCAAAAGTACAAAAAAAAAAAATATTCAATCTCAAAATGAAATATTACGATATACTGGCCTGACGTAAATCCGGAAAAGAGTAACGAAATGATTGTGAGATCTTCCTCGATGATCACTCACCTGAAACAAACAGTGAAAAGCGAAGAAAAATAAAGATTAGTGTGACTCGCGAATGTGAAGAGACTGCGGAGAAAACGTGCTGCCTCGACTGGAGACCGTTGGAGAGTAGGTATAACACGTGATGATATATATCTGCGAATATATCCCCGGGGGCGATGAAAAAGGGATGGTAAACTGTAACAAAATCTAATTATCATGGCGTTAAGCGAATTAATTACTCCTGTGCGACCGTCGAGCTTAGCACGGGTTTATTGTTTTATTGAATTTTAGATCTCTCGCTCCGTCGAGATATTGCGGAGCTCGAGGAAAAAAAAAACTGTCGTGAAAAGTCCCACATGGAATTCGTGAATAAAAGTCGCTTTTCCGATGACAAAAAGCTAAAACGAAAAATCCAAAGGTTAGCAGAGTTGAAAAAGTGGATATTTTACACTCGCTAGTTCCATGGGATAAAGCGAATCTGTCACGTAACTCACTAGGGTAACGAGAGTCGAAATTATTCTATCCTTCTTTTATGAAATAACTCTCTATGTCTCTTCGTATACGTGACGATAAATACTTTTTATATCGATGAAACGACCAGTTTTGTTTTCGCCCTACGGGCAAACTTATTGTACGAATAGTTTGACGATCCATTTCATTTTCTATTGGTTTTCAGTCGATGGTGTCCTGTACGCTTCGATCTTTCATTACACCGTTTCATACATAATACATCGAGACACTCTCGACCCTCTCAACGATCGTAAAAAAAAAGTGAGAATTGTTACACGCACGCTCAGGGATAAATAGAGGAACATGGCGAGAGAGCAAATGACCGTGTGGAGCTCAGTGACCGTTTGCTCGGCTGGATAAGGAGTTATTGGACGTTCGCGTGATATGTGGATCTAATTGATTGTTCCCGAGCCATTCTTGGCTACTTTATAGCATCCTCGTCACAATCCCTGGGACAGGTCGTAGAATCTCGGAATAAGCAAACAAAAAGTGTGCAAGAGCGCGAGGAAAGGTAGGTATACGCCCGATAAGTTTGTAACGTGGCAACGACGCGTGATCGACTAACCAGAAAAATACACAAAACGAAAACTGGGATTGTCCGGAAACGTGATTTTTTTTTTGCAAATGGCTAATTCATTACCGAAAAAGGCGTGTCGCTTGCTCGTATAAAACTCTAGGATATTATCTTTCAGTAAGGTCATAGAGGAATACGTCTGTGATTGTGTCGCCAAATAGACACATCATTGTTTATGCGAGAGCTCTTCCGACGGAAATTCCCCCAGAGCGATCGCTGACGTCCATTTGATCCAACAGGTACGCTCTCTCTCTCTCATTCTCCATCTCTCTATTATTCCACAAACGAACGCTACGAATGACCGGAGGGCTGAGAAGTAGAAACGTCACAACGGACAGCAATATACCAACGCCAACGGGTCGGTCACGATTATTTCAACGTTCGTGCTCGATCTCCATTTTGCCGCAAGTAGAAAAGCTACTACGTCAGAAAACGCGGTCATCGCTCGGTTCATCAAATGGAGGAGTCCCTTTCCCGGATTGTACTCGCTTACTCGCTCCTCTCGATGATCGAACGTTCGACCGTTACGCACATAAGTCGTCATTGTCATCCTCGTAATACGTAAGACGCAATTTAAATTGTGAAAGTTATGCAAATGAACTCTGCAGCGTTTCATCCATACCTATATACATATTGCATATATATATATATATATATATATATATAAACATATGGACAATAGTATATACAGCAGGCGTATTCGGCGTGGTTTGCCGATGGATGTCGTACGTCAGGCGGCTCGTAGAGTCGCATGGGACGCGAGGTACGAACTGGGGATGAGAAATCGTTCGGATGCCCGGAGAGACGGAACCGGTAGAGAATTCCCCTCGATGCATCTGAGCGATGATATACCACTCCCGTTTCTCGAATAATTCACGTCGTACCACAACCGTCGCGGCAATCCCCCATGGTTGGTGCAGTTCAGAGTTGAATTATTTGATATTATTTAAATGAAAAGAAAAAAAATAATAATAAACCTATAATTATAATAAATTCATTTAGATCTTTGCAAAATATAAAAAATGAAAAAGAAACGTTCGCGGTGTGGTCGAACGGTTTGTCGTAAGACAATTCTGTACAGCCTTGCGTTCGATTGGTACACCCTTACGAGAGACCCCACACCCACGTGGACACAAGCTCGTACGAATCGACTCACGTCCTCGGCCTTCGCCCACGTGGCGATAACTCCAATACTCGGTGACACTTTGGAACTTCGGCCTCAGCTTATACGTACTCCGACTTTTCATAGTAGATATAACGGCGCACTTCTCTCGATGTAATTCTGACTTTAACAGGCTTACATATACATTGATACGCCCCTACCCAACTGGTCAGTTTGTAACAGTGCCAGTTGTCGTCGAAGATTCGCTGACCTTTTGCAAAGACCTTTTTTTTATTGCCTGTATCGTACAGCTAAAAACGAGGATGGCAAGATGTTACAATACTGCGGATTCTTCGATCTCGTATATCTCACCAAGTCGACGGCTCTATTATCCGTATTTTCTGTTGAAACGACGAAATATATCGTTGGCGATCGGCCAACGTTGATGAAATATGTTCTAACGAATCGTTGCAATTTTAATCGTGACCGCGCAATATTCATTCTTACTCGAGGCGGAGCCAGCTTAGAGGTAAATCCTCCATGAGCTAAGCCCCCGTGAGAAGTAAAATCGATAAGCTCTAATAAATGTACACCAGTATAGTTACAAATTATTTGAAAAAATGTTCCAATTAAAGATTATTATCATCGATGAGATTTTTTATTAAGTAAGTTACTTTGCATTACATTTCACAAATCTGTTTAAATATACGTTCGATTTTTTTAAACTGTCCCATTTTCCTATGAAAAGGCAGAAGCGGCAGGTTTAATAGATACTGCACGACGTATTCGAGTCTCTATCGTCGATCTCACTCACGCTCGATACGTATACCTCCACCCCCCTCCCCTCCCTTACCTGTCTCCCCCGCCTAATCGATCGAATGAAAATTACGGGTTTCATTCGCCCGCGTCACACTCAATATACCCAGCATAACAAAGGATTCCAATCTCACAATGACTCCGACCATTGACGTGGGTGAGAGAAGAGCGAATTGCACGAATGTCGAATGAGCATAGAAAAAAAGGCACGGGAAAGAACGAACGCAAAAATGCATGCAGATGGCCTTGTTACGGCCCCTGGAACTTCCATTAACGATCGGTGAAAATATTTTCTTGCTCGTTTTGATCCACACGAGGACGAAATCATCGTTGTTATTATATAAAGAACGTACATTGTCTATGGGATAATTTATATTGAAGAACTTTCAAGTTCTCGCATCATTATCTCGATATCGATTATTTATTGAAAAAAAGTACCGTAATCGAGACCGCGAGAGCGGTATGCAGCAATCTCCCACCTCAATCCAACGGGATTGCTCGCGGCTAACCCCAGTCCAGTCATTATCTCGTCGTGGAATATATACGAGCCCCTATCATATCTCTCGGTCTTCTCCTTTCTCGCTTACTCTCTCACACGCCTCTGCCATTTCACAATAATGCAAATTAACCGACTCATGGTTTATTTATCATGGCGTTAATCGATTATCCGGTGTGCGTATAATATACACCGTTCGCGTGTTTATTATTCGTAACATTATCCACGGTGAGATGAATGCATGTTCGCGCGTGGACGTGAAGATGGAGAGGTGCTTATCGCGTATACATATATATTATGAAACGGCACTATATTATATCTGTCGTATGAACGAAGCTGCCAAACTACCGAATGTACCGCATTATTATCCTTTACACGGCTCCGATTGAGGCCTTAACGCGTGTATAATATAGCGACGAGGTATACAGAGAGAGGAGAGAGAGAGAGAGAGAGAGAGGGAACGAGAGAGAGAGCAAGAGAGAGAGAGCAAGAGAGAGAGAAAGAGAGAGAGAGGAGAGAGAGAGAGCGAGAGAGAGCGAGAGAGAGAGAGAGAGAGAGAGAGAGAGAAAGAGAGAGAGAGAGAGAGAGGGAACGAGAGAGAGAGAAAGAGAGAGAGAAAGAGAGAGAGAGGAGAGAGAGAGAGCGAGAGAGAGCGAGAGAGAGAGAGAGAGAGAGAGAGAGAGCGAGAGACAAAGAGAGA
>JAPYZT010007440.1:0-12790 GCA_030522965.1 Tryphoninae sp. A BG-2022a | reverse complement strand
TGTAATTAATTAAGGGATGAATTATTTGTAGAGAAAAGAAATAATAATAAGAAATGTAAAATTGCGACGGGGGTTGTTTCGGGGTGAAAACTGCTGTAGCATTGAAACTACCCCAATTTTGAGGGTGGATATTTTTTATTGAAAATAAATACGTGTATTGTTAATTTTTTAAATACGTAATTAATTAAGGGATGAATTATTTGTAGAGAAAAGAAATAATAATAAGAAATGTAAAATTGCGATGGGGGTGGGGGTTGTTTCGGGGTGAAAACTGCTGTAGAATCGAAACTACTCCAATTTTTAGGGTGGATATTTTTTGTTTAATATAAATAAGTGTTGTGTTGATTTTTTTATTCGTAATCAATTAAGGGATGAATTATTTGTAAAGAAAAGAAATAATAATAAAAAAAGTAAAATTGCGACGGGGGTTGTTTCGGGGTGAAAACTGCTGTAGGATCGCGTTTACGCGTTTTGTTTAGCTCTTGTTTAGTCACTCGAAGGATCAATGCTCGGTTGGTAGGTCACGATTCTCGCGACACGAAATATCAACCGTTTTGCAAAGTGCGCAATGAGAGATTGCGCGCTATAACACCTCCGGGCTAATTTTAATCGAGCCCCGATTTCACGCTCCCACGTGCCTCAATGACGTTCTCTTCGTTGCGTCTTTTACTCGTATCCACCGTCTCCACTTTTTTTTTCCACGACTTCCGTTTTTCTTCTCCTTTTTCCACTCTTAGTCAGAATCCTAGTAGGAAACGTACGACTTTTTTGTCACATTCTTTTTTCACCCCTTTTTTCCCACTTTCAGTAGGTCGTTTTTCTTCTCGGCTTCTCCGAATTGGCCATTCCTTTTATTAACGCATTCTTCGTCTCGTTTCATTTTATTTTTATTTTTTTTAGCTTCTAAGGAAGTTTCTTCTCCGTATAAAATTTTTTACGAGCTCATTTTTATCGTCCGACCGAGATTCGTTGATTTCCAATTTCTTCTCAATCCTCTTGTATTTTGATTTTGGAAATTGAGATTTTTGCAAAATCCGATTTGTGAAATTTGATGCTTTGAAAGATGTTCGCGAGTTTGAACCGGAAGTGCTTTGATTCGAATCAATCTTGGCTTAATTCCGAGGTCGACAACAACGTAGCCACTCTTTTCACGTCTGACCAATCGCTGGCTCGTACTACTTAAGCTCGGCTCTCTTTTCAATCTTCCCTTTTACAACCCCAGGCTACACTCGAGCTCGACTATCATCGACTTTTTTCCACTTCCGTTCTCTTATTTTCTGTTTCGCTTTTTTTCTTTTTTACCAACATCAATTGAACCGAGAGCCGAAGACTCTCAAGACTGTAATCTAGATCATACCGTTACTTCGTATCTTGCCTCTGTACCCGCAATAAAAAATAGAAAGGGGAGAAATCTGCGATCGGTGCGGGAATAAAATAACAACGGAGCTCAATTAATTCGCGAAAGTGGATTCTTGCAACGAACAATCAGATTATATCTTTTTTCCATTGGATTCTCAATCGGATAAGACATCGGGAATTTTTAATAGACAGCAAATATTATAAATTCTCTCTATCGACAAAAATTTTCATCGAAAAATAAATGGAATTAATATAATTCGCTATTTTCTCGATGAATATTCGATTCGAGGGATTATTTTTCTTGAAACATGTGATTGAACGTATTTTTTGAAAACAATTTTCTTTTGGGGGGAATTCGCAGATGCGATTTTTTAATCGTTTCCTTTTGGATTTAATCGAATTTTTAATTTAATTTAACGAACGTCAATTTATATATTTTCAATTGGAATATCGGTGAAGAAGAAAAGCCACCCTCTTTCTTTCATCCGCACCTTCTCGTTCCTCTCTGTCAATCGAGCCAGCCACTCGTAGAAATTTATATACCAAAAGCAGTCGACGAACTGTCGTAACCATTGTACTTTTTGAGAATTGAGCGTTTCGGTATACGACCGACGGTCTCGATTCTCTTATACAACTTCCGGTCTTCGGACGATTTTCTTCCCTCTACCCGTACCATCCCTCTTTCCCTTACCGGAAACCTTTTCTCACCCTCGTTCTTTATTCTCGGCCAGACCTCTTCGGTTTCATTGTCCATCTAGTTTCTCGATTCACTCATCGGCACATTCAAGCGTCTTTTACTTTTCTTTATTACGACTAAGGGTGGTTTCGATCGATTCTAACCTCGAATCATTTGTGGCTCTAAAAGATTTGTTAAAAATATTTCTTTACACATCGATATAGTTCGAAAAAAGTCAATTTTTCAATCGTATTTCTATTTCCCAAAAAAGTTGACAATTTTTCATTTCGTTTTTAAATCAACCCTTAGACAGGGGTTGACTCATTCTTACATAAATTGCAAATTATAAATCTTTTCAATGCTCCAACATGGTTTTAAATGAGTAAACTTTTCAACAATATTTGCATTTTTTAAAAAGTCAGAAATTATTAATCCTCTTCTTAAATCACCCCCTTGAGCAAGGGTTGATTCATCGCAGTATAAATTGCAAGTTGGCGTGATTAAATTATTTCCCTTTCACAACCCATTCTTGGCACGGTCCCGGAAATGTCAAATTCTCGTTTCCACGCCTTAATAGTGGTAAATATTAAAGGTAAAATTGAGAGAAAAAATGAGAGAGACAGAAAAGTGGTTGATTCGAGAAATCGTATTCCATCCCTTTCTCACGGTCACACACGCGATCTTGACGTGACCTTTCTAATATATCTATAGGCATTTAATACGCAGCGAGCATATCGTAACATCGGCTTTGGTTACAGCGTTATACTTAAAGCAATTCATCCCCTACCCGCACCCTACGTTCGTCAACCGAGAAAAGAGGGTAAAGTAAGTCCGAAAGGGGGAATTCGTGATGAAATAGCGAGACGCCCCGTGAGCCCGAGGACCTTAATACACGTGTATCTTTTTCCCTTTTTCCTTTCGTTTATTTTCTTCACCCTGCCATCCACCCCCTCCCCCTCACCAAACCTCATCCACCCTTGTTCCTTTCTCGTTCGATTCTCTTTTTTCACGTTCTTACGCCTTCTCTCTCTCTCTCTCTCTCTCTCTCTCTCTCTCTTTCTCTCTCTCTCTCTCTCTCTCTCTCTCTCTCTCTCTGTCTCATCGCTTCGACCGAGGAATTCCGATGGTGGATAAGAATTCTCGTCACGCCTTCATTCCCAAGAATTCGACGAGACTCGCTTCAAACATTTCCACGCTTCCGTGATCTCGGTATTAATGTAAACGTCCGAGAAGGGAGAGATGAGAGCGCGGGGATGAAAGAGAAAAAATCAGAACTAATTACATTAATCTTTCGCGCTTCCCAAGATTTTCGGCGGTTTTTGAAGTTTCGAACGATTTTTTTTGTGCACGGATTTACAAAAACATAATAAAAGGGTCGATTCGAATAATCATTCATTCAGCAAAATATTTGTCTTCTTTTTATCTTTAATAAAAAAAAAGCGTCCGAGTTAAGAAACAAAAGGCGTATACAAAATTGATTGCTCGTCGAATTATAATTAATCGTCAAAAACGTAAAAAAAAAAAAAAATTTGTTTTTCGAGAGTGATAGAGCGACATTTCGTTGAAAACAAAGAATTCCTACGGATGAGAGAACGCCAGTGGAAAAAAAAGTTGCGAGACAAAATGAGAAAAGTCTCGCGGGCCAAGTTGATAGCCGGAGGGGTGAGAGACGCGGGGGTGGAGTGTGCGCGAAAAAGTTTGTATATCGAGGAGAGATGATACGAGAGCGAGAGTGTGAGAGAAAGAAACGTCACTACCCGACTTTACTCAGCGATTTCTCTTTCTTTCGTAGTAACTTTTCCTCTTTTCATTCCATTCCTCGAAGTCTCCGCGGACTTTGGAACGGACGGACAAACGGACGGACGGACGGACGGAGAGAAAGAACGACAAAAACGGGCAAAAACGACGCGACATTTCCGTCGTTGACTTCTGGTGGTTACTTTTTTCCTTGGTCAGGTGGTGCTTCGTGGCAGTGCAGTGCGATTCTCGACAGGCAGAGAGAGAGAGAGAGAGAGAGAGAGAGAGAGAGAGAGAGAGAGAAAGAGGGAGAGATAGAATGGATAGAAACGATGAGGGAGAGCTTGCAGTTCGGGAGAAGGGACAGGGGGGATGGAAACTTTGCAGGTGGTGGAAAAGTTGACCACTCGAGGATCGGCGAAACTTTGTTATTAGGAAAAATCACGTTGCTGAAGTTCTACATGTAAAAAAATACAACTGATTCTCATCAGCTGAGAATTCAGAGGGAGAGAGAGAGAGAGATAGAGAGAGAAAGCGGAGACCGACGATGAAGTACAAATAAAAAAAGAAATTGAAAAAAAAAAATCGAATAATAAACGAGGGTGGAAAAGAGTGTTAAAGTAAGGGTGTTGAGTTCCCTTCGTAAGGGCGAATACGAGAGAAACGAGGCAAAAGAAATATCCTTGTACGTTACCGGAGATTCTACTTGGTGAACAGAACGGACAAAGACGAACGAGTTGAGAATGAAACAAGGAGAAAAACCTATATATGGTCAGACGAGTGTAAAAATGAAAAAAAAAAAGAAATATAGAGAACGAGAACGAATCTTGTTTCTTAAGGGTGGAATACCAGAGAAACGTGCGAAAAGACATATTCTCATTTCTCACCGAGTCGAAAGCCCACGCAGGGACGACGAACGAGTCGAAGAAGTAGGATCGAAAAGGAAGGAAGGAAAAATACGAGTCGAAAGAAAAAAACGAGCTCGAGAAAGAAGGGATTGTTTTTTTTGTTCGATGGGAGAAACGGCGAGAATATGAAAAACCTTTATATTGTAAAATATACAAAGGTCGTCCTAGAAAACCTGACCCAAAGACCCTCTCTCTCTCTCTCTCCCTCTACCTCTCTATTTCACTACCATTCGATTTCCTCCCAATGCTCGTCTCTCCCACCCCTTTGTCTATAACGTTCCAACATACAGAGGAGCGAGAGAGAGAGAGAGAGAGAGAGAGTCGTAGCTTCGGGTCTGAGTGGCAATTTTCTCACACCAAAGTGCATTCGGGGGAATGGCTCTTTGATCCACGCTGGAAACGGTGAGCCTGTGGAATTGTTGGGTAGCGATAAAGGGAGAGAAAGAAAGAAAGGAGTGTGTCAAGGGGTAGGGGGTTGAAAGAAGAGCCAGGAGGAAATTAAGAGCACAAGAAGGGGTTGCACAGACATACGGGAAGACACACGTGTATTCCTGAGATCGAATGGAATTGAGACGAAAAGCTATAGATCGCAATTCTCCAGAAAAAAAGGGATAGAAAAAACCACCCTTTTTACCTCGTACAATCTCATTTTTCTCGTGGTTTTACACCTAAGTTCCGAGGAAGGAAAAAGAACTGGAAACCCGAAGCGCCAAGGGTTGTTAGACGAAAAATAAAAGAGAAATGTTCCATCGAGGGGGTAGTTACCCCTCTGTAGGGGATGTTTCTATTGCAAAGGTTCGAGTACGTTACAGTACGAGCGGTTATAGAGCACGAGCATAATTCATCGAGCTGTAAAGTTTACTCGCTCTCTCTATCTCGTTGAATATTTCGTTAAGACAAACGTGTTATACCTGAGATATATATAGTTATAGTCTTAATCGAGCTCGAATTTTGCAAATAGAGAGAATACGTCGTGCAAGTTTCGGGACAAAGCGAGATTTTATCTCTCTCTCTTGGGCTTGATCGCGAACGAGCTTTTATTATATGGCGATATACCTGAGCTTGTACAGCTGCTAAATGTAGATGGGCGACACCGAGGTCGAAACGTTTCATCGATATGTCCTCTTGGAGCTCGGCCACTTTTGTGAACAGACTTCCCTCGGCGCTTCTGTGAATAACGATACAATTTTCATATCGATTCGTTTCCTTATTTCGACAATAAATGATTTGACCTTGATTCGACCCGAATTTTCATCGATTATCAAAATACAAATGATCTATAATATAAATTTATAAAAATCATCATTTTTTTTTTTTGTTGAAAATTCAAATATTTATTTTTTTTTAATTTTCCGCTGTTTTGTTAATTTTAATTAATCGTATATAAAATTCTTACTTTCGTTGCATTCGCGTCAACGCATCGAGGGAATCCTGCAGTCGTCCGATTTCTTGATTCAAACTATCGGCTTCCCGCCTGAGATCTTCGAGCAGGGTTTGATTTCCGGCACCGGATGTGACGAGCTCGTCTCTCAACGAGGGTATCTGATTGATTCTTTCGACCGAGATTTGTTCAGGCGGTGCTGGCGCGACGAATAAACGACGCGGTGGCTTTTTCGAGGGCGCGGTACTCGACAAATTTCTCGCCAATAATTGAAGATCGTTAGCCGGTGTTATCGCCTGGGCCTCTTTCGCCACGGTCAGATATCTCTTGGCTTGTTCGCCAGAACGTTCGCCAGTCGCCTCGGAGATACCGGCGACGCAGTTGCACGTCAGGGTGCATACCTCCTCGTAAACCTCGGCTATTTCACCGAGGAGAGTCGGCAAACAATGATGCTGATAACGTTCGACTATTGCGTTCGTAGCTCTCAGTTGCAGGACGTAAGCATTGTGGGCCTCGAGATAAGAGCGTCTCAGAGGCTCCTGATCGCCTATCGACGAGTCGTTCGTCAATAGGGCTGCGTAAGCCCGTTTGTAATCGACACGCGCGCGCTGTAATTTTTCCTCGGTTTTGCTAACCACTTGCTCGTACGCTTCTCTGTGAGCGAATATCTACGAAAATAAAGTTTATTATTTCGAAAGTCCAACGAATATTGCTTTAGTCCAATTACGCGATTATTATGCGATTATTATGCGATTATTACGCATGGAATAAAAGTAATTAATTTATTTGATAAAAATAATTAATAAATTAAATGAATAAAAATTGTCACTTTTTAATTGTGTTTTAATCGCAAAATCTACTTTTTTTCTTCTTTCGATTGCTATTTTGCGACGAATTACTATTTTTCGAAAGTCGAATGAATATTGCTTTTGTTGCGATTATTATCCGTGTCTCGATAAATTGATCGAACCATGGAATAAAATAATTAATTTATTTCGAATTAATAAATTAAGTGAATAAAAATTGTCACTCTTTAATTCTATTTTAATCGCAAAATCTATTTTTTTTTCTAGTTTCGATTGCTATTTTGCGACGAATTACTATTTTTCGAAAGTCGAACGAGTTTTGCTTTAGTCGCGATTATTATTCGTGTCTCGATTGATTGATCGAACTATGAAATAAAATAATTAATTTATTTAATAAAAATAATTAATAAATTAAGCGAATAAAAATTGTCACTAATTCTGTTTTAATCACAAAATCCACTTTTTTTCTTCTACTTCCGATTGGAATATTTTGACAATTGGCTCGATAGATTGTAATTGATAAGTTTGATTAATTATCTTTTCCTTCAACGAGCTTTTGATTGGAATTAAACAATTTTTAATTCACCTTGCGCGACTGAAGCTTGCGATGAAAACATGCTTCGACGGTAGGCCTCGAGAGTTGTTGCTGAAGAACAGCGGCGAGATCCAGATGTGCAGCAGCGTCGGCCTCGACCTGTCGCAAAAGATTTTCCCAGACGCGTCGCATACCTCCGGCGTCGCCTCTCGTTTCCCCGGATTTACTTCGAAACTCGTCGACCAAACGTCGCACGTTGGCTCCGTGACTCTCCATAGCACCGCTGAGTTCCTGAGCGAACTCTGACACTATTTTTGGGTTGTTAAAAAAACAGAAAAGAAACACAAAATTTTATTAATACCAATCGAAAAATATTTTTATCGAATCAGAAGAAAATACAATTTTCCATTTAATTATATTTAATTCATTCAATTAAACAAGAATCAATAAATCCCATCGATTAATTACGAGAAATGTCTAATTTCCATGATAAGAAAAAAGTATTGAATTCCGAAGTAATATTTTGCCTTTCATTTCTCGACTGTGAGAAAAATTGAACGAATCGATTATCGATTACGTTATCAGCCTAACGGAATAGACAGTATACATCTGCTATTGTAACATTAGTGATATGGTCAGCAGGAAATGGCGAGAGTGAGAGAGATAAGGACTGATAAATATATGTCATTATGATATTAAGAGAGTGAAATCGCTTATCGAAAACCGTGGCTTTCCGTCACTGTCCGAAACTGCTGCCACCTAGTATTTCTCATATCGGCTGACTATCGATAAAATATTCTCGCATCGGTCACCTTTGACCGATTTGTGAAGAAGAATGATTTTCGAGTCAGAGGGAAAAAAGCGAGGGTGGAACTCGGTTGGTGTTATTATTATTTTTTTTTTATCGAGGGAGACGTGAATCGAGACACGCGGAACTCGAAGTGACAAGGGTGACTTTTTTTTTCGATAAGCGAGAAGCTCTTCTTTCGTTTCCACTTTCTTATCGCCCGTTGGCAAAGAACAAGGGAGATAAGAAGTGGCACATCGAACTTTTCCTAACACGCTATCGCTGACTCTCCCTTATGCAATATACATATAGCTACATAAACATATTATAGCGCGGTATATCGAAGTGTGTGTCGGTTCGTCGTCGTTGCATGGTGAGCGTAAACCGTTGGTGACAAGTTTTGGCCCAGCTACGTCGTTCCAAGTTGGTTGCCCGTCGTTCCAACTTGTTGCCCGATAAAGATTTCACTCGACCAGTGATCCGATAGAGAGATTTAGGGGATGGAAAAATTTGTTGGACGGGGTTGGGCATCGCTGGGTAAAGTCGACCTGGACACGAACCTTCGAAAATATTTCCAATCACAACTGACGTTGATGGTCGTAAATCGATTATCCTCGCGCATCCTGGAAATTGGAACAGGGAAATTGTGCAAGGATATATTTTGGGCGTTGTGCAATACTGCGTGAAGAATATCTACCCTGGAATAAGTAGAGAGAGTATTTTTGTTTTAAAAAGTTCGTCCGTTTTCTGACATTTTTTCGTATCGATCTGAACGTCGAGAAAGTAGATTTTTACATTATTCTTTCCTTTTGATTGACGTATTGCAACAAACTGAAATGAAAAAAGTGATATTTGTGTTGTATGGGAAGATTGCGATTTCGGAAGATCTCGATAATGTCTTTTTGGACGAACAAAATTTCGATACTCGTCAAGTGTCCAACGATCTAAAGTGATCTAGTTCAGTCGGGTCATTGAGTTTTAATTTCCGTTTCTCGAAAATCGATGATGTCGTGATTTTCCGCACAATGGTTGACGTTACGAGCGATCGAACGGTGCCGATTTCTCTCAATGATGCAGATCACGTTCGCAAATCGTCCCATTTACCATTTACCCGGTACATCGTTCAAATCGAGTGGCCACAGTTATCCGCCTTTCTCGTTACTTCCATTTTCTCGTCGTATTATCGATATATAACACGTGACGATGGGCTACGTCCCAAAGCGTTATATATTTTACGAGCCATAAAGTGGAATCTCCCCGAGCGTTTGTTCGCCCTCCGACCGTGTCTCCGTCACGTTTGTTTCCTTCCCCCAAAGCTGATGGATATGCCTTTATAACGATATAAAAAATAATCTTCCGCGCGTGAGGATAAAGAAGGAAGGTAAAGAAGAAAAAGGCGAAGAGGTCGTCACGAAGCACAGTGGTGGTAGTTCTCACCACAATGGTAGCTCAGGTGTTGGTCGCCTCACGACATTTAACGCCAATCATTCTTACAACACCGTATATAGAGTCGGTAACACGAAGGAACGAGGGTTTCACCCATAAAGTGCCCATCGTCTCTTGTGTCGCGTGGAAGCTAAAGCGTGGGAACACCTATATATTCATATCGATAGAGAGATAGGTCGGATCGTCTATAATACAAAGCGGAGTGTGCGGAAGCTGTTTGCCGAGTTTCTGATTGTCCCTTCAAAGCACTTTGACAAGGTGGCCATACACGTGCATCGATAACCGTGCTGCTACGCATCAATATATACTTTTTTTCCATTGAAAATATTTCGATCTTACAATCGATTGTCTTTTTATAATTATTTATTAAAAAAAACATGTCAAATTCGACTAAATGTAATTGGAAGCAATTTGTAAGATTAAGAAATTCATTTTTCGCGTCAGCGCTCCACGCGGGATTTTGTCACACTATTTTCCGATGTTGACAAATCTCTCGGCATTTTCTTTCACAAAAGCAGAATCGCATTTTCTCAGCCAATTTTGCATCGATTTAAATGAAACAAAGCTCAAAATGTGCGTTTCTTAATGCTTGAGGGTATGATAGTCGGGAAATTTCGATAAAATCGATGCAACTATAAAGAATTGTCTCATTTCTCCAGTGACAACTGAATGTGCAATATTTTTTTCAAAATTTTGGAATAAAAACGCAAGTCCTGTATATTGTGCCATAATTCTTTATATACTCGCTAAATTTTAACCTCCTCGGCTGTCTAGTGCTCGTATATTTACGTAGTTTGTAACACTGGCTCTTAACGTTTAGAAATTGCTTCGTTAAGGGAGAAATCCTTCGCTCTCGCTTCTCACTCCTCGTTCTCTCACCATCTCTCTTCTCCGTTTTCATCATACAGTGAACGAAGGAGCTTTTACGCCTTGCCAAATTACCATTGGCCAATCTACTTGCTAATAGTCGATGCACGGCCGCCTCTCGTCGTCTCCTGGTTCCCAGAAGTAAACAAGAAGATCGTTGCTGACGTGGAGTACGGCGACAAAGTTTTACCCAGACGGAGTTCCGAGGAGCTTTCTACGTTACACCCTTCATCCTCCCTTGTTCCCTCGGTGCATACGTTTGATCGGTCGCAAGAGCGGAATTACTATGCACAACGCGCGCATGTGTCGACTTTGGTCGAAAGCATTTGGTAAACGACGAATGTTCGTGCCAGAAGGGAGGTCGAGCTTTTAATATTTCGAGGCTAGCTTTGATTTTGCTGCAAATTCGAATTGACTACGAGCTTTCGTATCGTTATCGTTGTTATCATTGTTGGGCTTGAATTAAATTCGACATTGTATAAGAGCGATAGGGAGTGGCGAGGGTTAAGTTTAATGCTCTTGCGGCTCTATTGACCCGAGCGTTATGAACAACTTTGACGTGGCTTCGAGGTACCAGACCCTAGTACACACTCGACAAAATGAGGAGTGCCCACGCCAAGTTTTGCAATTGGGACTTTGAGTTATAAACACGTTCGACAGAGTTTCGACGATGTCTGACTACATGAGTTCATGGCCTGTAACTCTTCAAAGTGGCCACTTGCCATTTGACGGTAATGCCACCAGTTCTCATTTCTCGTTATTTATTCAAGATTCTTCAGAGATAATAAAGATAATTACTTCCTAAAAAAATTATCTAAAATTAATTAAACTATTTGTCGATTATTAATTATTTGTAAATGATTAATTGATTAATCATTAGTTTGATAATTCATCAGTAATGAACAACGAAAAGTATTTCGTTCGATCGAGAATTGATCAATTCTTGCAGGATTTGTGTAAATTACGAATCCAATAAAATATTGAAATATCTCCCACCCTTTTCATCCTCTTGCAGCGAAACAATTCTATCGCTATGCAACAACCACCAGCCAGGGATCGTTTGCTTTGTAAGCTTGCCAAATGATTTCGTGGCCACGAAACACAGAGAGTGAGTGAGTGAGTGAGTGAGAGAGAGGGAGAGAGGGAGGGAGAGAGAGAGAGAGAGAGAGAGAGAGAGAGAGAGAGAGAGAGAGAAAGAGAAAGAGAAGCAGGAAGAGAAAGAGAGACGGGTGGGCGATCTCGAGAGATTTTCGAGCGTTTTTCGGGCGCACGAGTTTTGGGTTGATCATCGACTCTGGCGCGTGGTGGTGCAACAGCTGCAACGTTCCCCGGGGTCCCCGTGTTTCGAGACAGTTCACTGTCGCCCTCGGGGCTGTTGCGCGCCGTGCTCTCTCTCATCTCCATCAAAAAGCACAGCCTGCGCTCGAATAATAATCGCGGAGGCGGACGCGCTCGACCGTACGTTCGGATTATTTTAGCTCGTTCGTCGGGAACGAGTTATGACGCATGCACGAAAGCTCCGTACCCTTGATACGTTGTCGCGTGTTTGTGTCCTTGCATTCGAGAGTCGACATTACGCTCCTCCAATTTTACTTTCATAAATACGATCATAATCATTAGTATTATTTTTCTTCGTCGAATATTAATAATTATTGTATAATAATTATTACATAGTTATTGTATAGTAATTATTGTAATTATTGTATAATAATTATTACAAAAATGATTATTTAGATCGATTATTATAATAATATAATTATTATAATTATTATAATTATAATAATATAATTATTATAATAATTATTATAAAAATTATTATTTGGATCGATTATTATAATAATACAATTATTATAATAATTATTATAAAAACGATTATTTAGATCGATTATTATAATAATATAATTATTATAATAATTAATTATTATTAAAATTAAAATAATATTATTATTAATTAATTAATGATAATATTACAATTATTATATTATAATAATTATTATAATTATATTATTTCTATCAATATTGTAATAATAATAATAATAATAATAAATATAAATATGATTATTTATATAGATTATTATAATAATATCAATAATAATAATAATAAGAATGCAATAAGAACCAATACAACGTAATGTACATCGTATCTTCTGTTTCACGGATGAGTTTACGTATCTCGAATTATTAGGTGTGCAACTAAGTTCTCGCTGTTTATCGATAGATGGCTCCAAAAGTGAAAGGTAGCCGATTTTTACGCATCAAAGTATCATGGCGTAAGCTTAGACATTCAG
>JAPYZT010007438.1:0-17880 GCA_030522965.1 Tryphoninae sp. A BG-2022a | reverse complement strand
ATACTTATTTTAATAAATAAACAATTAGCCAAAAAAAAATTAAACAATTTTTAAGATAATCTTGATATTTTTCAAATTTTCTCTCTAATTTTGCGATTACAAAAATACATAATTTCATTCAAATAATAAAAAAAAACACATTCTCGCTTTACGAATTTACCAACTAATTAACGTATTTGACAATATATAATGTTTTATATATTATCAAATACGTTAATTGTTTAATTGTTATTAAAATTAACAAAAGAAAAGAAGTCAAAAGACCCGAAATTACTTCGTCTCTTTGAAATTTTCTCTCGGTCAATTATTGAAGCCAAATAGAAACACGAAAAACAGTCTATGTTGCATTTACGTTGTGACCCAGTACGAAAAACAAGTTGACGTCGACTCGTAATAAATACTGCACTTTATAGCGCACAAAGAAAGTGTGTGAGAGAAAGAGAAAGACTTATGCCTTCGTGTATTATGCTTTCCTGAACGACACGTCACGAGAGAGGTCTTACATATACAACACACACACACACACACACACACATAGACAAACCCACACATACACGATGTTGTCGTACTCTCTTATGTCCCTTGCTCTTTGCGGCAACGATATCAAAGCTAGCGTGTGCTCGCGCTTACCAACGGGGTGCATCATCTCTTCCAAAGCACACCGAACATTTACTATATAGATACGTAACACACGAAAGCTCTTCTTAGCCGTGCGCTCGGGCTGTGCCATTTCGTAAAGTGCGCTTTCAAGCCATCGCCATTTCCCTTTTCTCCCACCTTCCACCCTCTCCACTCTCTCGGACTATACGTATGTGACTGATGTTAATCGGCCACGGAGTAGAGAACTTTCAAAGTGCATATTACAGTTATACGAGGTTAAGGAACTGCTAAGACTTTTGTTCATACGTTGCGAGCACTTGAGCTTTTTATCATTATTATAATGCATGTTTGAAAAAAAAAGTAAATGGGATAAGAATTCAGAGCGATTTGATGAAAATTTTCATAATTGTTGATGAAGAAAGTGATAACGCTTTTTTTTGGAATTGCAAATGAATATTTTTTACATAATTAGTTTCGAGGTAATTAAGGCGGGGCAATAGAGAGACGGTTAGAAAAATAAGCTTCCTTTTTGAATTTTACAAATTACTTGAACGATAATTCGAGCAATTAATCCTTTGAGCTTTAAGAGCGCGTATATGTGTCAGCCCATGTCTCTGCGGACCACATAAGTTTGAAAGTACTCAGGTCTCAAAGGGTTAATAGTCGGATCAGATATCTTAAGAGTCAGTGTAAATGTCGACCAGCTACTTGCACTTCGAAAACGGGATCCGTAAATTGTCCGGCACTGAGCAACCGATCGCCTTAAGATTTGGAGGATACATAGAGAATTATGGCATAAAGTGCATGACAGTCTTATTTTTCCAAAATTATGAAAAAAATTTTCCGGTGGTAACTAAATCTGCAAATTTTTTTTCAAAATTTACATACAAAGTAAGTAGGTAAAACTTTAAACTCGTTTTTCTGGAAACCATGTTTTCGAAGTCGGTGATCACTGTAACTCGAGAACGGCTTTACCGATCGGGTTGAAATTTATACCACTGCTTCTATATATAGTTGTCCTCCGGATGAACGAAGGATTTTTTTTTGAACAATTACTTTTTTTTATAGTAAAAAATGTAAGTGAAATTTTGAAAACAATATTTTTGACTTTCAACGTCCACCATTTTGTGAAAAATGGAAATTTTTCAAAACCCTTCGTTCAACCGGAGCATTATATCATTAACTAAAGATTCCCCCCCCCCCTGTTTTGTTGGTTTCAGATAATCCGTTGCAGCGCGGGAGCGATCACCGCAAAATCTGTTTTTTTGCAGCGTCTTCAGGCGTTGATATATAACGGCTTATTTTTAAATATATTTCTTTCAAAAAATTATAACGTTTACACTAAATATATATCTTTTATATGGAAAAACTTTTGTTATCAATTATTTTATCGTCTAGCCAAAAAAGAAAAATTGGATAAAGGCCTTTTTTTATCTTTCCAACTAGACCTCGCTTCTTAAAAGAACATTTGTTCTCGATTGTCATTTCGTGATAAAAATTGTGAGTTTATTGTTTCGACATTGCCAACGAATTTAACAAACGACCGCGTTTTTTTTTACAACGTGGCTCTCGTATTTTTTTCGCTTTATCTCTGCGGAGGACGCAAACGACTTGTATAATTCGTAATTTCACGCACGCGCGATCATCGAAAGACCTATAACATCGTAAGAGCTTTACTCGCTTTTGCCTCGTCGATATATCTGTAGATCGGAAATCGTTTTGCCATTAAGAACGGATATAAAGGACGAGTACAGACGAGACGTGCGAGAGGGTGGAGAAACGAACGAAAGCTCCTATAGAACACGCGTTACGTGATACATCGCACGGGGATTTTATGCTAACTCGATCAAAGTTTGACTCTAAATCTAATCTTCTATTTCTAATGAATCATTTTTCACATCGTACTTTCACTTACAAACAAACAAAAAAACAACAAAAGGAAAAAATATTACAAAATTGTTTGGATAAATTGTTTTTTGAAAAAATTGTCAATAGCGAACGTCTGATAAAACAATTTTATTGCATCGATAAAAATCACAAATATTTTATTAAAATTCCTTTCAAACGAATCGTAAAACAGAAATATTTATTTAGAAGCTTGATAATATTGAAAGGAAAAACAATCGGTGAATGTTGTTTTTATTCGTTTTTTTTTACTTATTTGTCAACTCGTGACTAATCTTTCGTACATATATGTATATGTTTGTGTATGTGTGTAAGGTTTTACGTATCGTATAGAGTGGAATAGAGAGTTAAGGCTCTTTTTTTTACTGGGTTATTGGACAAGACAGGAAAAGCCACGAATGGTCAAAAAGTCGAACGAGGGTGCCCTTCGGAACAAAAAGAGAGGCCACAGAGGATAAGGAACTCCGCGATCACGAAGCACACATTCTATGTAGACGGATACGGAAGTTGAGGATAGAAAACCAAAGCTTTTTCTTCATCCAGTCGATGTCCTCTCTGATTCTCTCTCTCTCTCTCTCTCTCTCTCTCTCTCTCTCTCTCTCTCTCTTGCTTTCTCTCTCGCTTTCTATCACGACCTCAAGAGTCTCGATACTTTTCCCACACCGCACATACCGAACACCTTTCCGGCTTATCCGACTTGTCAACCTCTCTTCCTCTCTCTTTTTCTCTTTCTCTCTCTCTCTCTCTCTCGTCTCGTATATATTCGACCACGTCACCAAAGAGGGATACGTGTTGAGAGAGGAGTTTGAGCGAGTCCACGTTGCACATTCGCTCTCTCACCGGAAACATTCTACCTCCATGCCAACCACAGCATCCCTCTCCCTTTTTCATCCTCTCTTGAGATACTCTCTCTCTCTCTCTCTCTCTCTCTCTTTTGGAATCCTCTTCTCGAGAAGACTTTTCACTTCGAGAGCATCGACGTGTTGTTAATTCAATGTGGATACGTTGTCACACACGTCCTTCTATGTCACGTAAATCTTTCAAGAATTTACGCTCGTCTGACATGAGTCGAAAAATATTTTTCGAGGAGAGATTGGGTATATAGTGGACGCAAAGAAAATACACAAAATTCTATCAAACATCACTGATATCGATATGTAAACAATATTGACATATATGTCATTGTATTTTTGTTTCTCCTTTGTATCAATTTTTTTTTATAACATTTGTATTAAATTTGTATTCAATTTTTATTCAATTTTTATTAAATATTTATTCACTTTTTATCTAATTTTTATTCAATTTTTATTCAACTTTTATTCAATTTTTTATTAAAATAAATATGATTTTAAAAACAAAAACTTATGGCTACGAAACTGTGAATAATTTAGCAAAACTTTATTCTCCCGAGGCCATTAATATTTATGCAATTCAAATAAAAAAATAAACTAATACATCATCGCCGTGATTTGTCCGCTAAGAACCTCGAAAGTTTAACGCCAAACTTTGGAAAATTTTCATTCCCCATCCAACCGCTAAGCCGCGTGCAATTTTCCAAAACTAAAAACGGTGTCGATCGTTAAGTCTCGACAATTTTTTATCTTCATTTCGTTAGGTCGACCGGGAATGAGAAAATTGCCGCGTGAACACGCAGTAAAAAGAAGCAGAGACGTTGATAATGATGGAAGAGGGTGGTCGGTGGTGCGAAGTAGAAGCTCGCTCGAACTTTACGGGGTAAGCCGCAAGATCTCTCTAACGCCCTTTCTCGACCACATTCTGGATTTCTTCTGTTTTTTTTTTGCTTTTTACAAACGCGAGGGTCATTTCTAGACGGTACGAGAGTGTTACTGATGTGGCGGCCTGCTCTTTGCGGATTGTGAGGGTGCCGGAGCAAAAGGAATAACAGCCAGAAAAACAACTAGGTAGATGTATATATGTCTGTGTGTGTGTGTGTGTGTGTGTGTGTGTACGAGGTGAGACTGACCTTGTGTAACAGGGTGTGTACGCTCGAGTACAGTACGTACCAACAGAATTTTATCACACGCACAAAGCACCCGTTGCGAAAAGTCGCCCTGTTGCAAGCCTGTTCCATTTGTTACGCGCTCTCTCCCTCTCTCTCGCGTCATCATGAAGTCATATTTCATGACTTATGGTAATTACGTCCTACCACCCAGAAGCCATTTTCACTGTTGCAAACGGTCGCGTTCCATGGAATATACACTTATACACGTGCTTGTCTATGTATTATATATAAAATAAATGTGGGCAAATATGGACCACCGAAATAATTTTGCTTATTGTATTAACGATCTAATTCGTGTTTTTTAGATTCGGAATTTTGAGAGAGAGATACGGTGTAGAAAGGTTCGGGGTAGAATGTGCAAGAAATTTAGGATTGTTGTTATCATTGTTATCAGATGATCCATTTTACTGTAATTTTGTTTAATAATTTTTTTTTGAAAAGGGTAATTTTCCGAATAAAATCGTCGACAAATAAAGAACGTGAACACTGCAAAAAAAACTTGACCATTGTCAGAATTCTATAATGACAGCAACTAAAATCACAAATTTCTAAAATCCTTCAAAATCAATTAATAAGTGTAACCCTAGTCACTTGGTCTATTTTCTCCTGTCAAAATGGCCGAAGCTTGTCCCCTTAAAATTTTACATGCAAACACCCTGATTCGTTTTCATAGCCTGGTCCATATTACCCCAATTTATTTCGTATACATCTGCATAACTATAAGCTGCTTTAGTAGCAGCGACGCATGGTATTACGCACGATGTGCAGTGTTTCACGCACGTACATAGTGAGGTGGCTCCGACAATAACGCAAACGTCCGGAACGAGCTTACCTCGCGCTTTGCCACGACCCGATGTGCTTTACTCATCGTATACAAATATATATGCTGTAGGTATAAAGCATGGCGCATAGAATTGCAGAACATGTGAAGCTCTCGAATCGCACACGTGTTCACAAGAGCGGCAAGAGAACGACAATCCGAAGCGAACGGCTCTTGGCATATACCGATGTGTGTTATTCGTGCTCGTGGAACGAATTGTCCTTTTCAAAGAGAAGCGCGAATTACGGCCATTTACACGAAGCCCGATGTTATCAATCTATTGAGAATACTCGGTGTGTGCACAATACTGTCATCGAAGTGACATGGGCTGAGGCTTAAAACGAAACTGTTGAACTTTCGTCATACGTTACGGATATACGCGGGAAGTTCGCGTTGCTGATGAAAATGTGAATTATATTTTTAAACGGTTGGAATAGAGGAAATTAATTCGAATTTTTGGTAAACAAAGAGTTTCAATTCGAGAACATTTTTTACGTGTCTCAATCGAGCTGAAACATTGATATTTAGTGGATTTGAATTTGCTGTATGTCTTGAGGAAGTATGAGAATTTTTTAATTTTGTACTGCTCGTCTCAATCTCCTAGAGCCTATTTCCTTTGTAGTGCACAAGCCGACAGTCTCTGCTCAATGCCAACGTGCTACCCAGCTTGAATCTGGGGGGAAAAATGAATTTTATATCCGCAGATATAGCGCCCTATACTGTGCTATCTCTACGGCTAGGGCGGGGCGTGGGCGGATCCAATGCTTCTCCGCGCGCTCTGATTGGACCAACTTAAAAAATGTATATCTCGTAAACTATTCAAAATAAACCCAATGTATATTTGCAACTTTTGTTTGTAATGATTCCATCTATCTTAAAATAAAGTTTGACAATACTTAGGAAATTCACCCTGTATACTGTCTAGTAAACGTTGGATCCTCATCTCGATCCTCACCACTCCGTTCGATGCTCCCTATTCTCAATATCTCAAAAAATTTCGGGTTTCTTCCCAACGTTTTCTCGTAAGTCTCCTGCTTTATAATACTTTTTACTCGCACGACCCTCGTCGGTAAACAAAAAACGAATGAAATTCAAAGTACAATGGAAAAATGTAAACATTTTTATTTGCCATTGGGGAGTCTCGAGCAAGTGAAAGATACGCCTATAAACTAAAAGGAGAAGGAGAATGTACGCACGTCTGCTTTATGGTCATTTGACCGAAGATATCTTCCCTTCCAGTGCGCAATTCCGGTGCTGTCTCAGGTAGACCGTCTCTCGGATGACGATGTATATATATGTATATTTAGAAATGTATGAACTAGAGTTGGGTGTACATTGTCAGGTGAAATAGTAAGAGTCGAGGAAGAGACGTGAAGTGCACGGAAAAGCGAAGAACGAAGAATAAGCGAAGATGAGGAAGCGGTGAAAGACGCTGAAGTGCACGTTCCGGCAAACAGCTCGTTAGAAGTATACTTTAGACGGTCTCGTGCTACCGTTATACGTACGAAATAGTGACTAGAAGAGGCTGATGGAGACAAGAAGAGTGAGGGAGTGAGAGGGAAAGATCCCTTGCGGTACTTCATGCAGTCTAATGGCCTATCAAAATGTTGCGCTTAAATATATATCTTTGTTTTCTGTCTGTATATATATGTATATATTTATATAGCGCGTATATTCCCGAGTCATTTTACAACCACCTCGGAAGACGTAAAGTGCGCAACTCGGTAACATCGACTTTGCCACTTCTTCTCTCTTGGAACGTTAAGCAAACTAACTAGTAATTTTATTTTTTAAACTGACATATAAGTTGATAATATCATTTTAATCGAGACTTTACTATAATTGACCAATGACATCGTAGAGTGAGAAATCAAGCGGTGATAACAAAATTTCATTTTAATGGAAGTAAATAGTTGTTTCTATGATTTTTATTTTCTCCATTTTTCTATTTTGTTTTTAAGTAAAAATTGAGTAATTTCATTTTACGCGAAACTTTACTTTAATTGAAAAAATGTTTTTACAATCGCTTCACAGAAATTCCGACCGGTAATTAACACAAGTTCATAATTCGTTTATAGGATTTGTTTATAAGATTTTCGTTTATAAAGATTCGTTTATACAGATTTTCAGTTGAAAGTTTTTTCGTTTACGTGGTTGAACGACAGGTTACAATTTGAAATCATTGTTATTTTTGTTCTAAGGAATCGCTAAAGTGAATTAAGCGACTTTCACGCTACGATGAATCGGAAGCTGCTGAAGATCGCTGGAAAATATCGCCCTTGCTCTTGGTTCGTCATCTCGTGCGTTCTTTCAAGTATGATGATGATAATAAATATACGTGCTTTATATTCATAGACAGCGGTAATAATACACGTGATCGCGTCGTTGGCGAGAGCAGGAGGAAGAGAGAGAGAGAGAGAGCGCGCGAGAGAAAGAGGCGTAGGCGATTTTCTGATATCGCCACGACGAGCACGGCGGTTCTTAGCTTCTTCTTTTTCTTCATCTTCTTTTTCCACGCCACATGTATAATATAAAAGACGATCGTCCACGGCCATCAGTGGAAGATCGTTGGATAAAGAAGAGACACCCTGTCATTTGTTATAGTGACACACGTCTTGGGATCGACGCGAGATGACAATGGAGGATCGCATCTTTCGCGAATAATACATCCTTCGCTTCGTCGAGGCTAATGCTAATTTTGCGGTAACGCGGTTGCGGTTGCGAGCGCATACACGTACGTATATATTGGTGAATGCATTTGTCAGCTGCACTCGAGGGTCTCAGGAACGAGAAAAAATAAACATACACAAATTCATCGGGCGTGGCAGACTCTCGTCGCATATAAAATTCGAGAGATCACCTCGTATATCCGATGCGATTATTTATAATGACATACCTCGTTGCGCATTTTGCACAGTGTCGAAGAGGGCAGACGCGTTACGAAAATCGACGAACACCCAGCGAGACGAGAATGAACAATTTTGAAGCGAGGAAAGGCGTGACTTACCTGAAACAAAATAAAAAATAATAACAATAATAATAAAGAAATGTAAAACATTAGTTTGAATTTATTTCATACAGTTTCGATGTAACTTTAATAAAGTCTGTCTGGAGCGGGAGTTTAATTCAATTTACCTCCGGTTTATGCGTAATCGAATTTCTTTTTTGAGTGAAAGCTGCCGGGAATTTGCATAAAAGTCGAGTGCGACGTAATTTGCATAAAAGTCGAGTGTGACCGAAAGTTTCTGTCTATTGGAGTAAAATGAGATGATTCGGACGCGAGGGAAACGAGAAGGAAGAAAGCTTCGCAGAAGCAACGCTTGAAAGCGCGAGATCAATGGGGACGACATATCGAATGTATTTCGTGGGTAAATGACGAGAATAGATAGCTTCTTTTTTTAACAATATTTTTTAAAACTATATTTTTTAATGTAATTAGAAAAATTGTGGCTTTATCGTTTTTCTTTGGAACGACCAGAACGGTCGCCATGACGACGAGGGGGATGAAATATAATTTTTTATATAGTTGGAAAAATTGTTGCTTAATCCTTTTTAACTTGGAGCGATCAGAATGGTCGCCACGATGACGAGGGGGATGAAACATAATTTTTTATATAATGTGAAAAAATGTTGCTTAATCCTTTTTGACTTGGAACGACGAGAATGGTCGTCATGACGACGAGAGGGATGAAACATAATTTTTTATAGAATTGGAAAAATTATTGCTTAATCCTTTTTGACTTGGAACGAGCAGAATGGTCGCCATGACGACGAGGGGGATGAAACATAATTTTTTATATAATTGGAAAAATTGTTGCTTAATCCTTTTTGACTTGGAGCGATCAGAATGGTCGCCATGGCGACGAGGGGGATGAAACATAATTTTTTATATAATTGGAAAAATTGTTGCTTAATCCTTTTTGACTTGGAACGACGAGAATGGTCGCCATGACGACGAGAGGGATGTAATATGCTGACGATCACATGCAGGAACGAAGATCTTCGATCTACCTCACCCACGTCCTTTTACGCATATCAGTTATCTCTAATTTCCTGTTACACCATACCCGACGATCTTACAATGAAATGAAAAAGAAATCTTCCGCCCGACTCTCGCCCTCCGAGTCGTTGGTCGATCCATCTTGAGAGTCACTAATGCTCGTACAATGTACGCACAGTTCGAGAGTTCACAATAAAAACCGTTATCGGCATGTTTCTTCGTATATTAAAGAATGAAAAAAGAAATATGTAGAGGAAAAGAATATCATTCATAACCAAGCCCAACCAATCACCGGCCATTGGGTCGAACGATGCAAGAACGGAATCAACAGTCGACCCGCTATGCTTTTCGATCAATCACTTTCCAACGTTAACTCGCCTCTTAATGTCACGCGTGCATTCCTCGTCTTCCATATGCACGACCGGCAGCAATTGCAATTGACGTTCGGATTTCCATCGGGATATCAGAGGGAAGGTAAAAGCAAAAGAAAAAAAATCGAAAAAAAGGAAATGAAAAAGTTCGTTATACGTGTATCAGAACGTCGGATCGGATTTAGCACAACGATCGGACAGCGATCGACGTTGTGTATGCGAACATCGAGAAGAGAGAGAGAGAGAGAGAGAGAGGGAGAGAGAAAGAGAGAGAGAAAGGGGTAGGGGGTGAATAGGGAGAGAGGAGGAAGGGGATGTGTCGCCTAACTGCTGTACCCGCATTTATAACTCGATCCGAATGTTGGCCATCAATCTCCACCGCTAGAGCCCTCTCGCCTCTGTTCGGTACGACAAACGAACACATAAACACAGATCCACACGCGAGAGGGATCCGGCATTCGAAAGACGGGAGTGGCTCGTTAAATTAGAAAATACATGCGATCACGAGCATCAATAACGATGAGCGTTCATTGATCATGAGGAATGATGGACGGGAGAACACTCTGAACGTGGGGTAACAGAATCTCCCTTTGCATGTCCGGTACGACGTCCGTTCCACTCGTTGACAGTTGACGTTTAACATCGTGTATACAAAACGATCCAACGAGCATAACATCTGTTTTACGATTTCAATTGTATATAATTTTCGGATTGTTACGAGCGTCGATGATTGAGATTTTTGTAGGCGATAAGTCGGTTCCAAGTGACACGTCATCAAGAGCAAAGGAGTGAGAAACTATTCCTTTCTAATAACAATCAATAAGATTGGCTTGGTCCGCTGAGTTGATTGGGCGAACCGTTATCAAGGTCAATGGTGTGAAAAGTGGTATCATTTTTTATAAATGTCATCGTATTCCGTTGCATTCGGAACTTGATGATAATTCCATGCTTTAAGGTTTATAACGTATTATAAACCCTTGGCAATTAATCTTCCTTGCGTCGATGACAAGTCTCCTGGATTTTTGGTACGAAGCTTGTAAAATCCAGGTTTTAAATACATTCATCATCCCTCGAAAGTGCTCTTCACAAAGATGGAATATACCGAGGATTAGTGACAAGCGACACAAGAGAAGCCGCGATGATAAAACTCCTAAGGACCGAGGGGGAAGACTCGTCATCTTCGAGATCCCTCGGTCCCCGTCGTAGCAACAGCCTGTCAGACAGCGAAGATATTCCTCTCGCTCTCTCACGGCATTTCCTCAAGAAATGTCAACCCCGAGAGATGCCTCCTCCCGTATCCGCGTGAAGTTACCAAGCAACACACGAAGACAGGAAGTCCGTGACGATGTTGAAGCTGATGACGCTTCGCTTCGTATAGGAGAGATGCCCTCAGGGAGAGTCCCCGTCCTTAGAAGAAAGACGAGGAAGAGGCAGGAGAGAAGGAGAGAGAGAGAGTGAGTCGTGACGTGAAAACTGGAACGGTGATGGGCGCGATGGCAATCCCGAGTTGCGGTAAAAGCTCTCGCTCTGTCGCCCATCGCACTCCTGTACGACACTTCGGCTAAATGGCAAGTCCGCGTAGCGATGCGGGAGACGCTCCGCGAGAGGTCTCCACTGGTGTCTAGGACCGCGTCGTTCTCATCTTCTCGGTTGGCGTATCGTGCGGTGGTGGCAGGAGGAAGAGTCGACGAGGTAGGGTGGGGATAACGCAGTAGAGACGTAGTACCATCAAGGTAGCGGTGATGGCGCTGGCTGGCGTGACGAGATTGGCGATGCTATCGAGTTTTATCTCCCTTGATGAAGGTTGTAACCTCGGCCGGACCACATTTATTAAAGCGTCTGGCTCGCGTTGAAGAGGACCCCGGGAGTATCCGATGTTGGGCGATGCCAAGGTGAACAACCCAGTCTCCGACTCTACCTTCTGCTCTGCTCGAAAGAGAGATAGAGAGGAAGAGAGAGAGAGAGAAAGAGAGTGAGAGAGGGACAGAGAAGCACACGAGAGGTCCGACGTGTTGCTACTCCGCAGATTGCAATCAGTCATATTAGTCGGGCACGCCTCGGATATGTGCTCTCTTGCCCCAGACATCTGGCAGGTATGAGATAACCACGAGACAGTTGGATAGGACAGTTTGTTGCACATGGTATGAGGAAGATGGAGACGGAAGTCCATTCCACGAGATACGGAGGGTCACATGGTGGCAAGAACTATAACGGCAATGGTACAATCGGGCCTATCAATGGAACGGTATGGAGGATCCTCGTTCCGTACTTTATACTTCAACGGAGCGATAAGACTATCAGGAACATTCCTAGTCGCGACAATTTTATCAACGTTTTTAGGTCGACATCGGCGAACAAACTTCTCCATGAAAGTCTGTCAATGGCGCGAACAAATACTTTTCCATTCAGTTCCAACGATAAATCACTCGCTCCTGGTGAAACCGCATCAGGAATGGTTGCAAGGGTAACTGATCGTTATCAGCGAGATGGCTAATCCGCACTAGATCGTATCTTCCATCGGAAAGTAATGTTACCTCGCTGACTTAACCTTTGGTAACCCAATGAACAATTTGTCATCAACGATGAACCGATAACGCTTGATGTCGCCTTCTTCAAAAAAGAACACACATTCCAACTGGTTTTAAATTCGCATTTCCTGTCGACCTTCTTCTCGTGTTTCAAATTCACGTATTCACAACGTTTCTCCACGTTAATGACAGTAGTCATTTGACAAGTGATCTCACGTGTACCCAACTACGTACCTACATAGCCGCGAAGCACGTTCCTATGGTTATGACATTGGCGCCTGGCGTCTTCAGCGTCGAAACGAGAGAATGAATACCAAACCGTTTATGTATAATGTATGAGATCTAGTTATTAAAGGTTGGTGTCGCGGGAGGTTGTTGGAGAAAGAGGGGAGTTGCGGATGTACAAGGGTAGGCGGGCTCCCTTGCTCGCGAATTTATGGATACGGTTCCAAGATCCACGGGGCTGTTGTAACGACCTCGCGGAATACTATCTCGTCCGTGTACGGATGTATAGTTGAAAAGCAGCAGCGGCACATTTGCGGCTCACGGAGCGTTATAAGAGTGGGGGCGTAAGTGTTGATGGAGGAAGAGGGACTGGTAGGGGTTGGTCTTCGCCGGTGAGCTTCGCAGGGGTGTTCGAAGAGTTGATGGCGAAGTAAGGGAGCAAGAGAGAGAGAGAGAGAGACAGCCGCGGAAAACAGGAAGAAGAAATAATCATGAGCGCTGGAATTCACTGTTCGCGGCCATTTAATCTCTGCCAGAGGGGTTTCTCTCGCGCGCTCTCCCTCTCTCTCCCTCACTCGATCTCGAGGGAACGCTCGCTTAATATGCTCTCGGGCATCGACGTCGTCGTTTCGGCGCGAATAAAATTTATCGTGCGCGCACGTACCACATGGCTATTCTTTCAAACGAACAAACAAAAATAAAACACGCGACGAGAAAATCATTTGAACGAAATAATTACGAATAATTGTTTCCAATTATTTTTAACGATATTGAGAAAAGAAAGAAAATATCTTTGTTCTCGTGAATCTGGGAATATTTCTGGAAATAGTATTACGAGTTAAAAGCGAAGTCGAATATTTTATAGATAGTACGGGATGAGCGATTTGCGTGGATTGTGCATATGTACCTTGAGACTTCCTAAATCCAGCTGGGCTAGCGAAAATCCCGCCCTCCGCCCCCGTTCCAAAAGATTATACTCTTTCGTCGTCGTACCAAGCTTCAAAGCCAAAGCTCGGTGAAATCAGTTTGCCGGAGAGACTAAAATCTAATATTTCCACGTTCCGAGCAGACACGGTGAGAAGAGACAGAATATTTGCCGGTCCGTTTGCCGTCCGGATTCATAACTCTTTGAGTACTTTCCCAGGGGTGGAACGAGAGCGAGAGAGATGCACATGCGTTAATTAAAGACTTTTAAGCATCGCACAGGTGCACTCTTATATACATGTATATACGAATATACATTCCATGTGATGGACGCAAGAAGCTTCGACAACGTATCCGTATCGAAGAGTTCATCCCTTTTTGGATGGGACATGATGGATTGTAAAAAGACTCGAAATGAAAAGTCTAATTATGGACGAACGCAGCTGAACACGGTTTAATTAGAATGAAAAAAGGAAGAAAACACCATTAACTCAACGCTCTTTCTACCTACCAAGTTTTATTTTTTTTTAACGAACGCTTCGTTCCTTTTCTTATGTCCCGGGTAATATCCCTTCAACCTTGATATCGAACCATCGAACTATCCCATTTGCTATTCTCCTTTTTTCCTTTTTAGTATCCCTTTATTCTAGGGGGAGGGAGCGATAATAATTCGACGTTAACGATGTTGAAAAGAGACGATGGAGTTTCGACCAACCAGCATTATGCCACTAGGGAGAGAGAGAGAAAGAACGGGTTGAAGAGGCAAAATCTCCAAATCGTATTCCCGTGAAATCTGTATAAGTTTTCCAATACGGACAAAAGCGTTTAATGACACGCGCAGCCATATTTTCGTCCTTTCACTGACACGCCAGTGGCGTAGGCTGTAAAAAGGAATATTGGTGGGGGTAGTTGGAGGATTTTCAGCATTTAGTCGCAGTGGCGGAGACTTAAGCTCCCGACCTTTATATACCGCGTGTGTACGAGGGTAATATATAAATATGTATATAGAGGAAAAGGGGTGGAAAAGGCAGGAATACATCAGTGATATGGCGAAGGCACGGGCGCAGCCATATCTGGGCGACCATTTTGTATACGTAGAGACGCAGAGGGCCACCGTCCGGGATATTGCGCGCATAAAAGTGTCTAGTCATCGTTTCATGCACGGGGTCCTCGGTACGATAGCAGCGTGAAAAATGAAAACCGTACGTGCTCGAGCATCTCGTCGAGAGAAAAAAAAAGTGTAGGTATGAGGGACAGGAAGAGAGAAAGAGAGAGAAAAGACTACAGGACGGGACGCTTTATTCGTAGCTGCTGTTTGTTTCGTCCACGCTGGCTCGAGCGAGAGGCCAACCTCTCTATATACGAGACCCTCGAGTATTTGGCAAACCTCCCGCGGCTATCACATGCACGGACACACTAACGTCTATCACATTCACGCATGCAAATATAAAAAATATATATAATGAAAAAGAAAAGACGATGGAAATATGTAATTATCGAACTTTTGCTTTCTCTCTCTTTCTCTTTCTGTCTTTATTGCTAGGTTCGAAAATTAAACTCGACGGTTTTTCGCTCAAATTCTCAAATTCTAGCTCGAATTCTAGCGTACTTTGATATATATTAATGAATATATATTATGTGCGCGCGCTAATTTGTAAACGTCATTTAATTTAATAACGCCATTCGTCCATTTTGCAATTTAAACGCAACGAGAAAGCTTGGGAGGAAGCTGGTGTCCGGGGTTACATCGTCAGAATGAAAGATTATTCCAAATTCCGGGACAATTTAATAATTGCAAACAAATTACGAAAACGAATTACGCAGTTTCTTTTTTTTTGTAAAGTGTGACGATTATCCGAGCTTATTATTTACAAATATCGAGAATTTTATTTAATTTTTATGAAAGGTGTAAGTACGTTAATTTGATTTCATTGATTGTACCTTTAGCAAAATTACCAATGACGTTTCTGTCAAATTCGTGTAAATCCCCCCCGCCCTCCTCTCTTTCTCCTCGTAGCGAACCCATTAGAGAAGGCAAATTGCGATTTCGTGCCACGAATTGTATAATATACAAATACTTCGACGTCCATGATAGATCGGGAGATATGGAATATACAACCGATATTATGTTTGCGCCCTGCAAAGAGTCGATTGCAACCACTACAAACCCTCGGTTTGCACACGCTTCAACTCGTTGTAATATCTCCATCATACGTATTTTAGATATTATTATAAGCCACGTAAATTGTAAAACGGGATGGCGGTCTCCTCGTGTGACGTGAATATGCCGCAACGTTATCATATATTTCACGTGGTCTAATCATATCGTTGTACAGCAGCTTGAACACATGCCAACCGGTCATACTAAGGTACCCAATCATCTCGTTAATGTTACGAAACTACGGATGGAAAATTTGTTCTATATTTGTGTATATTTATATATGGGCCATTCCAACAATAATCGTTCGGCTAGACGAGATAACATTTTTTAGTTCGATTGCAAATTTTCAAATTTAACGTTACGTAGTACAAATCGATGATGCGTGAAATAAACATTCATTAATTGGATGAAATATTGATTTAAAAAATGGATAATGTTTTATTTTCTTGTTATTCGAAAATAAAAGGTCGCATCGTCGATGTTCGATTTGGTCTCATGGAAACGTTAAATTCTCCCTCGCCATGCACAACAGGTCGATTTTCCTGAAGAAAGTACATTTTTTTTCATCACGGAGCGTTTATTTCCTTCCGTTATTGCAAAACGGCTAAGTCATTTCTTTTTTCTTATTTTTGCGAAAGACAAAATGTTTTTTTTTACCTTGGGAACAAAATTGATGTAAAATAAGATGTTGGAGATTACGGGGGTGTTGACGAAAACAATTGACGTCGGGTGGTTGGATGGTTAGTGGTAGAAAGGGCTGTGTGTTTACACCGTGAAACAGCTTACGTGTAAGCGAGAATCGGGGTGATTAGGCTCGGGTATTGATTTCCAGATATACTGGGCCAAACTACCACATAGTATTTATTAGTCAGAACCGTCATCCCGTTCGAAACTGTATAACATATATGCATATTATGCATGCTATGCAATATATATAATATAATAGATTATAGTATAATATAATATATATAATATAATATAATATAATATAATATAATATAATATAATATAATATAATATAATATAATATAATATGATATTATATGATATGATATAATATAATATGATATAAAATAATATAATATAATATAATATAATATAATATAAAATAATAATATACCATATATTATTATATATTTCTCATAGGAAAATTATTATATATACTATTCATAAACGCACATACGCTGTATCCATCATCATTGGCCAAAGTACACGTTCATAGGTCGATTGCTCCAACAACCCTAACACTATGCGAGTTGGTGGAAACGAGAGTTGAGAAATTTTTCACGTTATGCCCGATACTGATAAGGACGTGAAGGCAGGGATGGGAGCGAGAGAGGAAGTGTAAAAAAGCTTATCGGGATAAATGTTAAGTTCGAAGTTGTCTGGACGTGTCAGAGAGGGTGCCACCCCTACCATGTGCCATGATCTCTTTTACTTTTCGGTCGTCTACGTTATCGCCTCTCGGGCTTGTCGTAAGCCTCGATTTGTTTACGCACTCCACGAGCGAATAACCACGTCGCCGAATTTATTCGGGGAAGAATATTCGTTATGTCATCACTGTCACACGACCTGTCATAACAATCCGTTTTCGTGCTATCTCACATCACCTTTCGAGACCCGAAACCAGTTTACTTTACGTTACTTCAGCTCCCTGATTTCACTCGTGACTCCCCCTTTTTTCGTGACCTTGACACCATTATGGAGATTATTTGTGATTTTGAATCGAGAGAGAAAATGTTTACCTACCGCTTTCGTAAGCCACGTAAAAACATGAGAAATTTTGCGATCTCGGGGACGATAAAAAATCACGAGTTTTTCTGTTTTTTTTTTAAATATATTTTGTTTGTTCAAGGTCATACCATGAAATCATATCGGTGATATATAAAATAATTTGTGGAAATAAAAATTGAAGTGCATTAATTTTTATTACATTTATTGCATCCTAATTTTGTTAATGTGTTAAGGGGCTATACCAGTGTAATCCATGAAAAATTAGGAGATTTTCGCGAATTTATTTAAAAGAAAGTACTCGATAAAAAGTTTTGAAGTTTTTTGGACATAATAAGGTATATTTTTAGCTATATTTTAAGATTTTTTTTACAAAAATATTGAACAATAACGGAGTTATGTGCTGTCTTCGGAGGTGCAAAAAAAAAATTCCCCAACTGCTGACATGATTCTAGCTGAATGAGTGGCCGAAACAAAAAAATCAAAAAAGGTTATTAAAGTTGAAGGTATTTCCTATACAATGACCTACGATTTTTGAAAAATATCAAATATTAACAAAATGGCGTAGTTCTGAAAATAGTTTCGTTTTTTG
>JAPYZT010007427.1:0-11168 GCA_030522965.1 Tryphoninae sp. A BG-2022a | reverse complement strand
AATAATAATAATAATAATGATAATAATAGTAAGAAGAAGAAGAAGAAGAAGAAGAAGAAAACAATAAACAGGCATACTGTGTATATATATATACAAATCCACTTTATTTCAAGGGAGCAGTCGAGCACCCGTTTGCTCTTTTCACCTTTTTTTCACTCCCCCCTTCATTCTCTTCATACGTGTGTATACGCTCAACACGATGGGCCTCTCCAGCTCGGTTATGCGATGAGGCACTGATGCACCGACAAGTATTGGGCTTTTTGAGCCCCGTGTCAAGATGCTACTTGACAGCACGCCCGGCTTCTCTCGGCCATCGTTCCCCAACCCCTCCCCTCTTACGTGTCGTAAGAATAATGAGACAGTGAGAGTGAGAGAGAATAGGGGGAATAGGGAGTGAAGCTCCTAAGTCTCTGCTCTTGAGCCAATAACATATATAATATATATAATAGAGAAGACGACGTTGGCCCTTATTTCTCTACCACGAGGGGCAAACCGAGAGAGAGAGAGAGAGAGAGGGAAACCTATACACAAACGATATATGAGCAGGTGAAGAGAAAAAGAGTAGGGATGCAAAGCGTCGGCAATCTCGACTCGGTGGGCCTCTTCCTCTCGGTCGGTCGGTCGCTCGCTCGCTGTTCATCTCTCCGCTGCCAAGAGGTCGCTCCAACGGACCCCGCTGTGGGGTCTGCGAGGGCTTAACTTTACGATCTCATTCTCTCCCGCTCACGCGCTATAGACTCGCTACTTGACGAAAAAAAAAGAAAGATATATATATATATACATACATATAGTCACTCACCATACTATCTCACCAGGGAACCGACCGGACCCCAAATAGAAACGAAATTATAACAGCCCGATGAACATGCGTCGACTGCTCTTATTCCGCCTGAATGAAGCAATAACGACGAGAACGACCGACTGTGAACTCTGATTTTAACCAGCATTGATATATAGTTATAACGTACCGAGTTATAAACACACGACGAGATTTCAACCTTTATACTGACGTTTCCTTATCCCCTCAAAAATTTCTCTGATTGCGAGTATTATTATATGAAAAAGGAAAATGAAAAGATTTTCATCAGGTATGTTCCACTACGCGAGACCATTTGTGTTTGCTTCCGGTTTCTCTGTTTCCCCTTCCCCTCGTCCTTTCTCATCCTTACCCTCCTTCTTTCTCTACCTTCCCCCTTCCTTCGTCCCGGTACATTTAATCTTCGAGACCTTGTTGGACATAGATCTCTTTATATATATATATATATATATATATATATATATATTTAGTCTCGAGCGTTATCCCTCATAAAGACATTCCATGCGCCGAAAGCCCCGCAATGATCTTAACAACGATAAGATATACGAATTGTCGAGTGCACAATAGAATCGTTCTGCACGCGCAGGCGCACCGGCCTCGTCTAATGTGCGAGCGCATACCCAAGCTCTATACCAGATGCGCTTTTTTCGGCAAGAACCATTCATTATGCCGAACTCTCCTCGCTCGATCTTTCGCACGATACGAATTTTCATCGATCTCGATCCGAGAGAAGATACTTATACTTTACACAAAACTATCCATTTAGGAAGATGTAACAACTTCTTTGCTCTACCGACGTAGCCATTTTTGTCCCAACGTCATGAAAGGATTTTTTATTTTATGAAAGTCTGTCGACTTATAACACGAATTAAATAAAAGTTGTTTCAAAAATACGTTACCTTTTTTGGTCCATTGTCGTCCTCGTGTTTTCCACTTCAACGTCAATCGCTAAATACAATTCTATAACACACTGGTCCAGCCGGATCGCATCGAATTTGTTCCTGGTGTATCGTACGTCGAAGGAGGAAACCAGGATGAAATATGCGCACGAAGAGTTATTTGAGATTTATTATTTTAAATAACATCAACTTTATTATTTCGATAATAGCTCAATTCGTTACAACGTGATTCTTCCATTCTCGCGGTCATTCGCGTCTTGATTATAAGTTGTGCTACTTTTTGCGCTTAAAGTCTCATTATACAGTATATTTATACGCGGGCTTACCAGCGGAGAAACACACGGCGAATTTGTCCAAAAAAAAAAAAAAAAAGAAAAAGAAAACAAAACCCTATCAACGTATATATATGTACCTACTTGAATCGTTCACCCTCCCCTTTCCTCGCATGCGTTCGCTTCGATCGGTCCTCGTGTGTGTCGGGTCTCTGCGAAAAGTTGCTTCGTACATAGGTTTCGTTTTTTTTTTATCATAATTGTCTACGATCGCATTGCAAATTTGTCGTGGCAGGACGATAATGACATATACATTTTGATTTGTCGTTGTATCATTCGTTTGTCAATCGTCGAATCGTCCAGTAACGACGTGCTGCTTATATATGCGTTCTTAACGCACACTATTTATGTCTCGTGTGTGTGTGTTTCTTTATATAAGTTTTTTTTCTTTTTTTTCATTATTTTTCTGCCCTTCTTTTTATTTTTCGTGTTATTGTTTGTGCTGGAATTATTGAATCATCGTGGCGAAAATTGTAAAACGATCATTATGCGTGCTGCTGCCCTGCGTCTCGTGTTTCCATGAGATGAGGCGGTAGCCTCGTCATACTTTCATCTTCACTTCGTCTTCTTCATCGTCGTCGGAATGTTACGTGCAATAATAATAGAGTCGCCGAATTGGCCGCGTTCATAGAAAAAGTACATTGTGCGTGAATCGAAACGGAATTTGTTGCCAGCCCCGGCTTATTGTACACGATGGGCGCGCGAACGTCGCACGACAACGTTCCTTCTACTTTATCATTTGATATACAATAATATATAGGACATATAACACACACCTCGCCCCGATCATCAAAACTCTTTCTACCCTGTTTAGTCCCGTGGACTGTTCTTTTCTCTGCCCTTTTCTTATATTCTCATTTTCTTTCCATATTAATCCCCTGTAATTACTTGTATTATTAATCTCGATTCGAATGATAAAACTGTCACGCGCGTGGTTACAAAATTACTTTCACGAGTAATACAATGCGCATCGCGCAGGTGTATGAGCTACAGCGCATGCGCGACGGCGATATGCGCATGCGCGACTGCTGTAAGCGCATGCGCGACTGCTATACGCGCATGCGCCACAGTGACGCGCCACCCACGTGGACTACGGCGCCACGCGGCACGCATGCGCGTCTCTCGCCGATGGCAACCCGCGTACTTTGAATACCCCATTCTCTAATGCAATTCCCAGTGAAGAATTACGACATTTCATAAGCAAATGAAACACGAAAATTTTCCTCTCGCGCTCCACACACTTACCGAACGTCAATCTTCGAATATTCATAGTCAAACGAAAGTTTTGTCAAATTCGAACGAAGTTTCCTAAATCCTGTCACATTCGAGACAATCGATGAATGGCGGTTGTCAAATCGCGAATAAATAAAACATCTTTACGACATTTCTGCGCGCATGCGCCTCGTATTTTCTTAACGATCATCGTACCCTCGCACTATTTACAAATTGAACATCGAAACCGTAAATTAAACGACACAAATTGTCGCCGTCTCTCTCTCTCTCTCTCTCTCTCTCTCTCTCTCTCACTTTCACACACACACATACTCATATACGTACGTTCGAAGTTTATATATATATTTTTTTTGTTTCCTTCTCATCAATTCATGTATAATAATATTATGATAATTTCCACTTGTAGTAATACACGGACATGTGGACAGACTCGACACTCGCGAGGCCGTGCAACGTTACCTCTCGAAACATATATGTATACCTATCATATATAGACATACAATCATTGTTCTCTCGTATATATATTTATATATATATACGTTCGAAACGCGCGCCCGAGTAGTCTCAAGTAATATGATATATACTCCATTGAGGAGAGCGTACTCCTCGTATTATATATTATTTACTCGATATATTTTACACAATATACCATCTACATAGTTTTCATCGGTATCGATATCATTAATACGGTTCCATATCGCGTCAAGGGGAGCGTCTCGATACGAATCAATGAACAAAGAAAAAAAACGATATTTTTCTTCCTTTTCCGTAACCTAATTCGATCAAAAATTGTCTCGTATCAGGAAAATCCGCGAGTTATTTTATTGCTCGAGCGCGAAATACACACAGCTAATAATTATATTTTTATTATCGTATATCTATACATATTTACAAGACACGAGTAAATAATTTCAAACACGAGAATTACTTCGTGTTGAAAGTTGCGCGATGTGCGCCGTGTCTGTCTAGTTGTGCCGGTCTCTGCGTGTAACTTGGTAATTCTGATTCGAACGCCCCCGCTCACCTTCCCTCCCCCTCTACCCCGATTTCTCATTCTTCCCGTTTATTTCCGTTTCCTTTCTCTCGCATTCATCACAACAATCGTAACGAGGGTGTAATTGCAGCGAAAAGAAAGTGGCAAAACGTTAATAATAAGCGGGTAAGAGAACGAGGAGAGACATCAATTTAAAGAAAAGGAAAAACAAAATGAAAACAAGAAAGAAAGAATACGCGATGTGCATGGAACAATAAATCGTTGGCGATGCGATTTTTTTTCGTTTGTTCGTTCCCTTTTTCTCTCAATACGACCGTGAGCGTATCGCGACCAATGTTCTAACGAACACGTAATATATAATAATAATAGTAGTAATAATTTGCTAGAAGCTCACCGGCCTGTGGTACGCGAGGTCGTTGATTTCGTTTTTTGTTCGTTCGTTTCGATTTGTTCCATTGCGCGTGTTGGTTGAGTAGTCGCGAGTCTCGCTTTGTGCCGATCGTGACTCGGGCGTACGATCGTTCGCGTGTTTCGTATCGTTTTTATATCGTTGTTGTGTGTATATTTGGTAATCCTTGGGCGCGATAGGCCCGAGCTCAAATTCGTTGATACGTCGCGATGGACGATCGATCCGTCGGGACGACACCGTTGTCGCTGTCGTCAACTTTTCGACGGCGAGCTTAAGTCTTCTCCTGCAGATTGCGCTTGGTCTGAGTACCCGGGGCCCAGGGTCACAACGAGTGGTAATCGCCGAGAACGAGACCACTGTGGTATCCGGCGTGCGAACTCGTCATACCCATCGAGCCCATACCTTGATAAGGGCCCATTCCCATACCGACGTTCATCGACATCGTGTTGACGCTTTGCATGGAATTGGGCAACATCGTCGTTGGGCCCATCGGGCTGAGACCTCCCATAGACGGTGCGATCGCACCCATCTGCATCGATGTCGCTGTATGAGGCAAGGATTTTTGAAGGTCGGCCGAGGTCGGTGTCCCTATTAGGTAGTCCTGTTGGCACAAGCGAATCGAAACGTACGGAATGTCGCTGTTTATATTAAATAAAAAGAGAGATAATGAACGCACCACTCTCGTATCTTATTGTTAGTTAGAAATTCAATCGCGAAGGGATGATAAAGATTTAATTTGTTCAATTAAAATTAGGTTTTATATCAGTCTCGAGAAATCTTTGGACACAAAGTTAAAGGTTGGGTTGAAAAGATTACTATCAATGAATCCCACGAGGGGTCGCGAGTGGAACAAGTATTCACTTATCATATTTTAACTTCGATGTAGGAATATTTTCTACATTTTTATCTAGTTCTCAAAACAACGAGTCAACTTTTCAAACTAAAGGTCATATAATTTGACATTGGATCATGCGAATCCGAAAAATTCGGACATGCTATTAGCGTTATAAAATATCTTCACGAAATTTACAATAATAAAAACATCCAGTGGAATTTGTTAAAAGAAATGTCGCTTGCCGATTTTTGAGGACTCTTCATTTATAAAACCGGAACATTTCGAATGATTTTGATTCAAATCCAATCCCCGATGGGAACACGTGTAATTGATAACGAGGGGACAAAACGAGCTCGACCACTTACGGAACACGAGGCGATACGGAGATACGAGCGAAGATAAATACGAAAATAAATTCGAAACGAACCTGAGGACTGTAGTACTGCATGTAGTCGAGCTGACTCTTTTGTTGAGCGCAACTGGGTGGCGGTGGTGCGAGGGTGGCGGTCGGATGTACAAGCCCGTGCGAGCCGTGTCCAGCTTGAAGATGGTGCTGTAACTGATGATGAAGGTTTCTCTTGTCGTCGCCACTCTCGCTGCTCGTGTCGTGATGTTGCATGTGATGAGCTGCGGTGTGCGAATGACTCAGACTCGTACCGGTGTGAGTCTGATGATAGGAGTGAGGACTCGAGACAGCGACCGGAGCCGGTAGCTGATACATGTTGGACGTCTGTTGATGCGGATCGACCATACGCTGTTGTTGTTGCTGTTGGGCCTGTTGTTGTTGCTGTTGTTGTTGTTGTTGCTGTTGCTGCTGTTGCACGGCACAGGAGGACGGCTGTTGTTGTTGTTGCTGTTGCTGACCGATCGATCCTCGCTTGCTATCATCACCGCTCTCGCTACTCGAGTCACCCAACCCAGCCCCGTGACCTTTGTCCTCTCTTGGACCGCTGAAATCCGACAAAAACGAACAAACGTTACATATATGTACTCGCAAGGTCGAATCAAAGTCATAATCTTTCTAGGATTCAAACGATGCTCGGATCAATCAAGGTGAAATCAAGGTCGAATTATAATCGCGTCAAGGTCATGCCAAGGTTGAATCGGTAATAATCCGATTCAAACGATGCTCGGACCAATCAAGGTGAAATCAAGGTCGAATTATGATCGCGTCAAGGTCATGCCAAGGTTGAATCGGTAATAATCCGTGTTGAACTTGTTTTTGTCTTCTACGAGGATGATGTTACTATCGACATTTAGCGGGGGATGTTTTAATGAGAAAATTGAGGGGGACAAGGTACACACATACGAAGTGATATACGCATCGCGCACGCGCGTCTTGTAAACTCAATTTCGTCGGCTAAGGACTCTTAGCTTATGACGGTCGGAGGATAAGCGTACACGGGTCTTCAAACCCCTTGTCCCCTTCACGTCTCCCCGATCACCCTCAGCCACGGCTATATCGTTAACCGCTTGTTTTACAAGTCGTTTGGAATCGCTGGTATCCTCCCATCCAACGCATTCTGTGACACGGCTAATAACGCGCCTGTTCTCTCGCGACCGGTATCCATACACTATAAACACACGCGGCATGTTTATTCTCTCTCTCTCTCTCTCTCTCTCTCTCTCTCTTTCTTTCTTATTCTTTTTCGTCGCACAAGATAGCGACGAGCTTGGCGGAATTCGAGATTCCCTCGATGCCGCATCACGTTTAACCACCCGGGCCCGACAGTCTCCTCGTCCACCGTGTTAGCGTACACGTATATGCGCGCCTCCCTCGTTTCGGTTGAATTTTCTCATCGCGTATTTGCACATTTGCGTGGGTTTTTGTTTGTTTTTTTTCTTCGTTATTGTTTCTTATACGCCCCGGTGGTATTCCGTTCAATCCTACTTTTCGCGAGGAGACGCCATACTGGACCGCACGCAGCATCTATTATCGTACTTCCATCCACGATCCAAGGAGTCTCGTTTCACATCGGGCTCAAGCTCGTTCCTTCGATATTCTCCGTGGTCGATGAGCGACAGTGTCATTGACTACGACTATATCGTCTTACGATCGGAGCGAATAATGAAAAAATATTGTAACTATTAAGAATTTAACAAGAAGGAAGGAAGGAACGATAATAAGGTACGATACGTAAACCCAAACGTAAATCGACAGGGAACACAAAACGCGGATCAACTACCGTTAGTAGCTTCGCGTATAAGGCAAGAAGAGTTATTTCCACGAGACACAGACGATCGTGATACAAAATCGAGGAGTGAAGAGAAAAATGAAAGAGGAATAAAAAAGAAAGAAAAAGAAACGAGAAAAAGACACGTTCGTAAGAGAGAAGGGGCGCGATGAGAACCAAGAAGAAGAATGAGGAGGAAAAAAATAGACGAGAGGTGTTTTTGGTACCTCCCGTTGCATCCGGGGGGGCCCATATAACCCGAACGAGGTGTTCACCAGGTATGCCTTATCCGTTCATGATCTGAGCAGTAAATTTGTCCGCGTTTCATTCTCCGACGGGACATATCCCCCGTGCCTTACCCGCGCGCGCCCGCGCGTAGACGAAGATTTCTCGAAGCACGAGGATGAGAATGAGAAGGGCCCGGTCGGGGGGGGGGGGATCGAGCAATGAGTTTCACGCGGTCCATATACCTAACTGACGGGCCACACATGAGATATATATATACGGCGTAGATAATGGCGTACAACACCCCCCCCCCTCCCCCCGCCCATTGCTCCATTGGCATTTTCATTAGGATTCTTGCACGCGCCGTACATACACACGCACACCCACACACACACATTTGTACATATGTGTTTATATAATACAACGCGTCGATCGTGAGATATCATTATGACATCAGTACCATGGATACCACATCGCTCCGATCGAGAGAAAAAAAAAAGAAACGAGAAAAACGTTCGCGTTCGTCCCCCACGATGGTGGCCGAAGGAAGCGATTATTCGCGCGCAACGTCAGCCTCGCTATTTTCGAATAACATAAATATGGATAAATAAGGTGAAAGAGAGGAGGAAGAGAGAGAGAGTGAGAGAGGCTGTCGCGAGAATGAGAAGCGGAGGAAGAGAGGGAGGACGAACGAGATTTGGACTCGACTTGGCTATATACGAGTGTCCGCATAGCCTCGCGCCGAGGACCAGGGAGACACCACGCGGCACGACCGAGATTCCAATCGGGCAAGAGCCCGTGAATTTTATTAATCGCCCGGTACATAAATTAACCGTCACGTCGCTCGGCAGTGTCGACCTGCACGAAATTCCGTTGTCCCAAGGAAGAAGGACAGAGGGATGTGTGTATGTGGGAGGAGGGGGGGGGGGGCGTTATGTGTTTTTGTTTGTTCGTCGATCGTTTCTCGCGACAACAGCAACAAAAAAACGCGTGTGTCATCTCTCAACAATGTGATAAAAATTATTGTTTCCTATCGAGATTAGCCAACGTTTCGACAATCAATTTTCGATAGTCGAATTACGAATAGGGATTTGTCGATTACGTTACGCTTTGGGGATAAATGTTGGTATCGCGCCTATGTCATATACGTTCGCGCGGGCCGATACGGGAAAGATCCTTATCGTTAGCCGGGTCCCCCCTCCTCCCCCCCCCTCGCCCTTGTACCAGAGGCGATAAACTCCGACACGGATTATAGCGGAATCTCGCGGTCGCTCACGACGATCCTCGTCGATAACATCTCTACGAGCCCGCGCGAGTGCGTGCGTGCGTTCCAACTCGCTTTATTCCTTTTTCTCTCAAACCATCCCCCTAACCCCCCCCCTCCTTCCATCGAACTTCTCTGTCTGTCTCCGTAGCGCATATATACTTAATTTATCGACAAATTAAATTACGAATTATGCTAATTTCCATCGCCGGGACTCCAATAGGCATCCCGTGTCATTCTCGAGGTCGCTCACGGGCTCTTTCCTCCCCCTTGCCTCTTATCCTTCCTCTCTCACTTTCGCCCACCAGAAAACGAACATAAACAGTCGCGTTACATGGAACATGGAAAAATATGTATGAATGAAGTAACGAAAGGGACGAAAACGTGAAATAATTATAGCAAATGCGGAATTTCCAAGGCGAGCGGTGTGACACTCGGGGTTTTGCCAATTTTCTTTTTTTACTCGACGCACGTTCTAATAATTGCTTCGATTATATGTATATGTGTATTTGCGTATATGTATGTATTGCGTACGTTGGAGGACGGATGTTAAGAGGCATGTTTGTAATCGGCACTCGGCACGGGCGTGTGATATGTGCCTTAGTGGAAAACGTACACGCGAGCCAAGAGAGATCTGAGATTTCGATGCGCTATTCTCAGCAGAGCCCGTCTCTTTCTCACTCTCTATCTCTCTCTTTTCCTCACTCGTTCTCGTTCCCTCTCCATCTTTCACTAATACCGTCTTGACCGGAGCAAAGAAACGCGTCGGGTGAGACGAAACAAGAGACTCGAGAGTCGAGAGAGCTCTAGGAGCTCGCGCATGCCGAATGCGATATATCCCATCTTATATGTATATATATATATATATGTGTATGTGTGTGTGTATGTGTGTGTGTATAATATATATATATAGGTGATCCGATTGCGTTCGGAGACCGGGAAAGCTAGCCCGCGCGCGCGCACTCGAGTTAGAAACGCGAGACTTGTATTATTAGATCTCGCGATCTCATCCCCGTTCTTTACAGAGGCCCGACGACTATACGCGTATATATTTGTTCATATATATATATATATATATATATATATATATATATATATAAATGTATGTACATTAAGGCACGCAACGACGGAGAGCTCGCAATTGGGAGGATGATGCATTTTGCGATGTTATACGTTGGCAATGCTCGCATCGATGATCGACCATCGATTCTTCATCGAACAGAACGTTGTATGAATCCGGTTGTCCTATTGTGAGTTTTTAAAATATAGAAAAGAAAAATATTAAATTGGTATTCGGATTTTTAAAAGTTTGAGAAGTTCCAGAAATTTGTTCGATTAATGAGTTGAGGTGCAATTAGTGATATGGCAATGCTCGCATCAATGATCGACCATCGATTTTTCATCGAACAAAACATTGTACGAATCCGGCTGTTCCATTGTGAATTTTTAGGATATAAAAAAGAAAAAATATTAAATTAATATTCGAATTTTTAAGAGTTTGGGAAATTCCGGAAATTTGTTCGATTAATGAAAACGAGGTGTAATTAGTGATATGGCAATACTCGTATCAATGATCGACCATCTATTCTTCATCGAAGAAAACATTGTACGTATCAGGTTGTCCCATTGTGAATTTTTAGAATACAAAAAAGAAAAAATATTAAATTGATATTCGGATTTTTAGAAGTTTGGGAAGTTCCAGAAATTCGTTCGATTAATGAGTTGAGGTGCAATTAGTGATATGGCAATGCTCGCATCAATGATCGACCATCGATTCTTCATCGCACAAAACGTTGTACGAATCTGGTTGTGAATTTTTAGAATACAAAAAAGAAAAAATATTAAATTGATATTCGGATTTTTAGAAGTTTGGGAAGTTCCAGAAATTTCTTCGATTAATGACTTGAGGTGTAATTAGTGATATGGTAATACTCGTATCAATGATCGACCATCGATTTTTTATCGAACAGAACGTTGTCCGAATCT
>JAPYZT010007416.1:0-22439 GCA_030522965.1 Tryphoninae sp. A BG-2022a | reverse complement strand
TATATATATATACATATATATATATATGTATGTATGTATGTATGTATGTATGTATGTATGTATATATGTATATAGTATATTAGATTTTTCTTGTTTTTTTTTGTTCTTTCGAGGTTCCGTCTGCTCGGTGTTTCGATGGGGCTTTTGCCTGTGGGACGTATAAAGCTCTCGCTCGCCCTGTAACTTCTCTCGCTCTTTCCTCGTTCAAACTTTGGTACACGAGAGAACGACGAGCGAAATAGCGAGAGAAAGAACGGTGAGTGGGGGGGGGCGGGGTGACTGGGGGTGCGGCGAAGAAAAAGGAAAAAAAGAGAAAAATGGGAAGGGTGGAAGAGAGTGAGGAAGAGGAAGGGAGAAAAAGAGAGAGATAGAGAAAGAGGGGTGAAACGGCGTCGGTTTTATTTCTTCATTTGTTAACTCGGGTTTGTACGTCGACGACATCGTGGCGCGTTTCTGCATTGAAATTCTCGCAATTTGTCTGGCACCCGTAGAGCAGAGAGAGAGAGAGAGAGAGAAAGAGAGGGAACTAGTGAGTCGTGCCGAGCACCACCAAGCGTCATCAGAGTCGGTGTGGGAAAAACCTATGGATATATACGTGCTTTATGTCTCTATATATATATATATATATATATATATATATATATATATATATATCTTCCATATATTGTCGATTTCTCTTTTCCCTCTCTTATTTCCACCCTTCGGTGATCACCGAAGTTTTTCCCTTACGAGATCCTCGCACGTCATGTAAATCGTATCGTCGCGCGAATATTGTTTTCTCTTTTTTTTTTCAACAACGATCTCTGTCATTGACGCAATCAAATTTCGCCTCGGAGGGCAGAATTTTTTCATACCGTGTTTTAACGTCGAAGTATTCGCGCCTTCGTTATAAATTGCTAACGAAAATTGTCGTTGAATGTGGATTTGTGAGGATTTTTGGGTTTGATATATCGAGAGGGTGAGGGGGGTTGAAAGTGGTTAGAGGTCGAAGAGGTCAGACGAGACGGACGAAACGACAGCTTTTAGTATAAACGTGTAGACCATTGAATGCAAGACGGTACGACGAGTATAGAGACCTGAGAAGGGTGGGTGAGGGTTGAGGGTGAGGGAGGGTAGTTTTCGGTCGTACACCCCGGTACGATAGTCTGGCAGGCGAAGCGATAACTCTACTCGGTCAAGTACACAGCCGGACACCAACGGACGTAGCCGCAAGTAGTAATGTTCCGAGTGGTCTGTTTCAACCACTGATCGTTCGGCAACAACCCTCGCAGAGAGCCATTACATCCCCCGGAATTATCTCCCTTCGCTTTATTATCGTTATCGTTCGTCTTTAAAATACCCACATTATTTCTTTATCTCATTATTAATATTCCTATCTCCGATCGTAATTTATAAATTAATAGTTACAAAATTGAATACAATTCTGATAAAAAAGAAAAAAGATTCTGATTTATTTAATAAGTTTCGAATTTTCACCCTCGGTGTTTTCCTTTGGTTTTTCTTTTTCTGTTCGTCGTTTTCTTAAACAGTAGTCGATGTGGATATTCCGAGGATGGGAAATCATCGCGTGTACATATCAAACAGAAACCGTCGCGCTACAGACCCTTGCCCTTGTTCCTCGACCCTTCGAAGGGTGAAGACCGAGAGGGATGAAGGGGAAACCCGATATAGCGCAGATTTCAAGATGGAGTCTCGCGTCTCTTCGCCGCCACTTTAGGTCTCCCTCAGAAGGGCTGTTGTACACACAGGCTCATATCTATATACGTTATAGTTATAGATATATTTCTTTTTCTTTCTTTAGGTCTCTCGTTTCACAACCCTCTTTCATCCAGTCGTCTTTCGTTCATCTTCTCGCGTGCACCCTTCGTGCCACTTTTACTTTTTTCTCCCTCCCTTTCTCTTTCTATAGTATGCAAGCTGTTTCTTTCACACACACACACACACACACACACACACACACACACACACACACACACACACACACACACACACACACACACACACACACACACACACACATGCACACAGTCCACTATTTTCTAGGACGTTCACACAAAACGAGGCCTCGCAAAAGCTCGATGAAGAGACGCGAATGTCTCCGGACTCGCGCCGAGTCCATCCTGACAAAAGTCCCGTACCCGTCGAAGTGTCCGCGTCCCCGAAAAACTTTCTTTATTAGATCCCGAACGTCCATTCGTGGGAAATGGGCCAAGAGGCCGATGTATGCGTTGAAGATTCCCTATTTCTCGTACGTTGGACAGTGAGCGAGAGGAAGAAGAGGAAAATATAAGGAGAGAGACGCGATAGCGAGGGTCGTCGAGTTCGAAGAATCTAATAAAGAATAAGATGCGAAAGGCTCTACCCCCTATGCATCAACCCCCTTCCTTTCCTCCCTCGTCACAAAGGTTTTATTCTCCTCTATCTTTCTACCTCTCTCTCTCCTCTCTCTCTCTCTCTCTCTCTCTCTCTCTCTCTCTCTCTCTCTCTCTCTCTCTCTCTCTCTCTCTCTCTCTCTCTCTCTCTCTCTTTCTCTCTTTCTCGCTCTCTCTGCATCGAAGTATTCTTATCCCATTCACCGTTTCGATAAGAACGTGAATAAAGTGAAAAAAAGCATACACCCTTCATCCCTCAACGACGTGTATTCATTTTCGTTCGACCGAACAATTCTCGTTTTCCTCGCGCTTGCCATTTCCTTCGAACGCGTATTTTTCAACAGTTACGATATATAAAAAGGAAGAAAAAAGAAAGATAAAAATGTGAAGAAAAAAAAAAAGAAGGAACGAAATATGAAGAAACAGCCCTTGCTGCACATATCCCTCGTAGCAGCAACAACTAGCAATCCACATACTCGTGCAGGATACATTTCTTTAACATATAAAGCCATAACGGAGTACAGCTTGGAAAATTTACCGTCGTTTTATGGGAATTTTTATCGTTTCGTAGACTATGGCTGGACGCGAGTAGCAGCGAGATGGGAATTCGTGCGAGTGAGAAGGGTAAGGGGATGGTAGGGGGGGGGTGGTATGGTAAGAAAGAACGAAAATATCTATCCCATGTTCATCCATGAAACGGTACGAGAATCGTTTCCGTTTTCCCCGACGAATCGACGCACGACCTTTATCCCTTTTTCTCCATCTTCTTTTCTCTTGTATTTCCGAAGCGTAGCCCATATTCCCTCGTAGAATCGAGTTAGCCTCTACTCGAGAAGATGAATTTTGATAAATCGTTCGAGAGCCGTCACGACGCCTCGTTAAACCGCGTTTACTTTGACGCCCTATATATATTTATCCTCCTTTATTTTCATCCCCCTGGTTCCCTTTCAACCTCTCCTTGCCACCGAGCATCATCCCTCTCATCCGCCATTTCGTTCTCGTCTCATCTTCTCTCGTCTATTACCCAGCGCGAGGGGGAGGATGCGTTCGTTCTGACGCCTGTAAGTCGTCCTCGTCGTCTCTGCCGTATGCCCGTACGGAATAATTTTATAGCGACCTCGTCGAGGCTCGTCTTGTCATAAATACTCCAGGAACGAGATGACGCGAAAAAAAAAGAAAATCGACACATTACTCGGGAATAAAATTGCGGTTTCCAGCGAGACTGGGCGCGACACTCGACGTTGTTACGCGCCAAGAATAATTCCTTTTTTTTTAATGCGAGGAACGAAATGCCTGTGAAGTACTTGAATTAATTTAGGGAATATCGAGAGTACTATGTTTCCAAGAAAATACAATTTGTGTAATAAAAGTTACAGATCTATCGGGGAATCACCGCTAACGAAAATATGTGTTTACCACACCGCGTGGAACGCGGTCTGCAAGCTGGAGAAACGTATAGTGGGTTACGTGCACCGCAAGTTTCGAGATACTTTTTCTTCTTCTTCTTTATCTTCTTATTTTTTTCTTCTTCTACTTCCTCTCCTTCTTTTTGAGATGTTCGCTTCGCAAGCTCAAACTTTCGATGTTTTCCTATAGTTCAGTCGTATCCCTCCACTGCTTTACTTCGCAAAACTCGCGTAGCGATACAAAGAAAAGTGTCTGACCTCGTACGGCTGTAACCACTTGTCTCTATAGTCCGTTATATATCGCGTTGCTTCTTATTTGCTTTTACTTCTTCCTTTTTTTTGCTTCTCGCCCTCTACAGTTGTATCGGTACAGAAACGACGATACGGTCCTCGGTACACCACTACCCACCGGTCGACGGTGATCACGTTTTTCCCTCCTGGCGATTTTCCTTCCAATCCAGGCGAGAAGACAAAGACGTTGGCGCTGATGGGACTGAGACGATGAGGGTTGAAGATTATAGATATAGAACAGGAAAGGGGGAGAGTGTACAGGAGGGAGAATAGTTCCGGGGGGGGGGGGGGGGGGGGGGGGGGGGGGGGGGGGGGGGGGGGGGGGGGGGGGGGGGGGGGTGGAAGGGAAACGTTCCATCGCGTATATACGTACGGAACACGACGAATGTATACGGTACAAGTGTGAGAAGTGTGCTTGAAGGGAATGTAGCAACCAGAGGCAGGACACACAGGGACGAAAGTTACCCCCCTTTCGCCTCACGATGAAACTCCGCAAAGCTTCTGCGGCCAACAGTTTCTCCAGCAGACTCCTCTCTCTCTCTCTCTCTCTCTCTCTTCTACCTTCGCTATCCTCGTGAACGTTTTCTCTTCGTCTATATAGGATTTTCTCACTCTCGCCCCCTTTCATCCCTCGCACCCCTCTTTCTCTCTCTCTTACTCCGAAGCTTCAGTGAACTTTGACAATCTATATCGCTTACAGTCCGTGTCTCGACACCTGGCTATCCTCTCCCCTGACTAGAAAACTTCGGTACAAGAGAAGGCAGAGCGTGTAGTTCGCAAGAGAAGAGAGAGAGGGAGAGAGAGCGAGCCGAGGTTTGAACGGCGAACGAAATCACAGGGGGGTGAAACGTGTGTACCAGAAGAGGCTCCCATAACGTTCTGGCTGTATAGCGTTATAGCGGTGTTAGCTGAAACGAGCGGCAATCTTCTCTTGCGGAAAACCTGCGAGAAACGAGACAAAAAATTAATTAGAATCACATTCTTTTTATTTGTTTACAAGACATGTCCCACTTTTTTAAACAGATCCATTCAATTTATACAATCTTGTTTATTGTCTAATATTTTATTACGTTCTTACAGCCGAGAGATTTTCCATACGATAATTTCTTTCCTTTTTTTTATGCTTTGCCTCGATATTTTATTCTTCCCGTGGACATCCTCGAGAGCAAAAAGAAAATGTTGGGCAGAGAGAGAGAGAGAGAGAGAGCCATTGAAGAAAATTTGCATTCGCCGAATCGTTTTTACGCGCTGGAATTTTTTTCCACGAGACAAAATCCCGTAAATGGGCGCGAACGTTATTCCAACTTAGCGATACGAGAGTCATGGATAAGGATAATACACGGTACTACGGGATAAGTGGAGGCAAGCGGTCGAATTCGAGTCTCGGTCTCGGTTCGAATATCGTCCATGTATGAATTTTCGTTCGGGGCTTGGGATAGAAATCGTACTGCAACGAGATAGAGAATACGATACGAGAACGGCTGTAGGTAAAAGCGAGATGGGAACATGGTTTTCGAATTATAGTTGGATATCGCCGTCGAATCGTATTCCCGGTGTTCTCCACGTTGATCCTATTTCACGGATTTCTCTATGGCCTCTCTCGACCGTACCGTACTATAGTTACGACACACGAGAGCTCTCGTTGTCTCTCCTAGATATCTGTGTGTGTCTGTGTGTGTGTGTGTGTGTGTGTGTGTGTGTCGGTGTGTGTGTGTGTGTGTGTGTGGGTGTTGGAATCTCGAAGCTATAGCAACAATTCTATCCGGCATTCATCGAGCGCACGTAACGCGGCCAGTTAACCCATCCTGTAGAGAGGGGTTAGAGGGATCGTAGAAGGGGGAGGAGGGTAGGGGGTTGCTCGGCTTTCGACCCCGTGTGTTGGCTTGCCGGATAACCGAGACGTCGAGAAATATGGTTAGCTACACGAGTAGCAACGACGACGAGGACGACGACGAGAACGTCTTGTAGCCACGCGAACCTCTCGGACGAAACTCGGCCTCTGCTTTATTTCGCGATACCAGTGATCCATTTCGGTGCTTTGAATTTCAACTCGAATTACACAATTTTGATTAAACGAGGAAACTGAAAGATTGTTTGTTTTGAAGATAAAGAATGGAAAATAGGAAAATACTTCTAAATTCGTAGGGAATGAAATAAGGGTAGTTTTGGGAGAACAATGATGAAAAAAGTCAGGAAAACCGATTGTTTACGTTTGGTCGGTGAAGGATAGACGCGAGAGGCTTAAGTTCACAGTTAAATTCGTAGGGAATGAAATAAGGGTAGTTTTGGGAGGAAAAATTATAAAAAATTCAGGAAAACTGATTTTTTATGTTGGTCGGTGAACGATAGACGCGAGAGGGTTAAATTCACACCTAAATTCGTAGGGAATGAAATAAGGGTAGGTCAGGAAAACCGATTGTTTACGTTGGTCGGTGAACGATAGACGCGGAAGGTTTAAATTCACACCTAAATTCGTAGGGAATGAAATAAGGGTAGTTTTGGGAGGAAAAATTATAAGAAAGTCAGGAAAACTGATTTTTTACGTTGGTCGGTGTACGATAGACGCGAGAGGCTTAAATTCACAGCTAAATTCGTAGGGTATGAAATAAGGGTAGTTTTGGGAGAAAAATTATAAAAAAAGTCAGGAAAACTGATTGTTTACGTTGGTCGGTGAACGATAGACGCGAGAGGGTTAAATTCACACCTAAATTCGTAGGCAATGAAATAAGGGTAGTTTTGGGAGGAAAAATTATAAAAAAAGTCAGACACACTGATTTTTTACGTTGATCGGTGAACGATAGACGCAAGAGGCTTAAATTCACACCTAAATTCGTAGGGTATGAAATAAGGGTAGTTTTGGGAGAAAAATTATAAAAAAAGTCAGGAAAACTGATTTTTTATGTTGGTCGGTGTACGATAGACGCGAGAGGCTTAAATTCACAGCTAAATTCGTATGGAATGAAATAAGGGTAGTTTTGGGAGAGAAATGATGAAAAAAGTCAGGAAAACTGATTGTTTACGTTGGTCGGTGAACGATAGACGCGAGAGGGTTAAATTCACACCTAAATTTGTCGGGAATGAAATAAGGGTAGTTTTGGTAGAACAATGATGAAAAAAGCCAGGAAAACTGATTTTTTACGTTGGTCGATGAACGATAGACGCGAGAGGCTTAAATTCACACCGATCTTTACAATGGCGATAGTGAAAAAAAAAAAGGGAACGACTCCGGATAGAAGAAGTAGGTATAGAGAAAGCGTGGCTCGTGTGTGTGCCATGACGAGGGAAAGAGAGAAAAGAGTTTATTTGGCGAGTCGCCAATATTTGGCGTGCTTGCTCTCGGGGAAAGGCGCGTCTCGCGTACACGATTGGCCCGATGTCAGTGCCATTCTCGGACAATCGTGGCTCTCTTCTTAGGGCTTTTTTTTTATTCTTCCTCTTCTTCATCCCCCTTTCTTCTTTCCTTCCACCGTGTCCGCGTTTTCGTTCGTGTCTTCTTCTTTCTCTCGTCTCTCCCCGCATATATATATAAGAATAGCCATCGGGGGGCACAACGCTCGGGTATTGCTCGCTTATTTCGTTCTCAGCACACGTATCAACCCTCTCATTCCCGGCTTGGTCTCTCTGCCTCAGCCACCGTCCGCGTTTTACCTCTCTTCCCGTTTCTTTTTTTTTCTCTCTCTCTCTCTCTCTCCCATTCTCCAATCTCCCTTGTCTTTTCTCTCTCTTTTGGACGCGGATGCGAAATAGGAGAGTTGCCGGACGCTCGGTTTACTCTGCTGGCTTTCAAGACCCATGGGAATCGTACCAGGCACGAGAAACGCTTCATATGTTTTTTCTCTTCTTCTTTCTACGTCTCGCTCTTTCTCTTATTCTCGTCCATTCCTACGTTTCTTGCCCTTGGGCCGCAGTGCTTTTCTTTCCGGGAATAATTTTATCCCCGTGTGTGCTTTATTACCGCATTGACGGAATCTTTTTTCACCCCTACCTGACATATTTGCGAATTGTCGGGAAGATTTTTTATCATGGAAATTCCACGTTTATTTTTTATTCGCATATGTATATGATAATTACATTTTCGATTCGATAGAAATTTGTTTTCGATAAAAACACAACATTGTTTATTTAAACTCAAAAAGAATTTTCAATTTTAATTGAAATTTTTCTTTTCATTTTCCTTTTACATGATAATTACAACTTCGATTCGTTAGAAATTTGTTTTCGATAAAAACACAAAATTGTTTATTTAAACCCAAAAAGAATTTTCAATTTTAATTGAAATTTTTCTTTTCATTTTCCTTGTAACCCTCGTTCGTCGCTACGTGACACGGTACGATAGAAATCGGCAAGGAGCTTCGAGAAGAAAAAAAAAGAATTGAAAATTTATGTAATTCGGTCTTCACGATCGACCGACTTCAAGAACAGTGATAAATATATTTACTGTCTCGTGTATCCTCGTGTACGCGGGAAAGTCTTGCGGACTAGTACCTCGTCCGTGACGCTTGTAGGAGTTCGAAAGATCGAGCTTTCTCAGCGATTTCTCGAGTGCGATGCAAGCTCGAAGCGTAAGAAGAATACTAGTAGTACGAGTCAGCGTCCAGTCAGCCGTGCGACCCAACTTTCTCCCGCCTCTCTCTCTCTCTCTCTCTCTCCCCGCTTCGTCCTTCCTACTTCCATTTCTCCCTCAACAAACCGAAGAACCATCATTTCACCGTGGTTTTCTACACGCGCGTGTGTCAGAATTCGAAGGATTCTAAGAGCTGCGAGAAAATTGCTCCTAGAGAAGAGATCTCCTGTTTGGGAATTGGAATAATTCTCTTATCCTTCGCTCCAACGCTTCTACCCTTGATCCTCCTTCGTACGCGTTTTCCTTACCGGAGGGCGATCGTCCGCTCGAGATTTAGCGACCCTTTTCCGACTTTCATTTCTACCGTACTCTTGGAGAAAAGCGACGAAGATATAGCCAAAGAAACGACGTTCACTCACTGACGATGCGAATAAACGTGAATCCTACGGGCGTACGAGATGCTGTCCTATCGTACAGCCGAAAGAGAACAACGAGATATCGCGCAAACGACAAAGTGTCGGAGCGACCGAGACACAAAGATGAAAAAAAAAAATGTAGATAAAGAGGGAAAAGTATACCAAGGATTGATGGAGAAAGATAGGGGTGGGGGGGGGGGGGGGACGAAGTACTTTTTCCTCCAGGAACCATGAAAAAAATATAACTTTCCTTTTCGTTCCTTTCCTTCTTTCTTTCCTTTTCCTATCCTCTCATTCCCGGTGTTTCCTCCTTTTGCGTTCAGGTACTTGGCAAACATGGATATACTTCATATTGTAGGTTTGTCCAATATGAAATATCTATGTTTGCCAAGGAAGTTCTATATACCTGAAAAAAAGAGGATATAAAAATAAAATAAAATAAAATTGCCTGGGTGTGTGTCTTACATGTATAATATCCCGATGCAAATTTCGTACACACTGATGTCTGCCAACCGCACACATTTACCCTCGTGCCACACACACTATTTCCTGTGTGCATTCACGTATTTTCTCATATTGCCGCTGGCATACCTTTCGACCCGGAATATCCACGAATTTTTGTACACGAGGCGTATATTAAATATACGATGGTGGCAAGAAAGATTCTGAAGGGGCAAACGAGAAAAAAGTGAAGGAATAAGTAGAAGCCGGTACATAAATAGAGATCCTTTTCTCGCTGGGTTCCCCGGTGAAAAAAGCTTGATACGTGGCATAGTTGGAAAGGAGAAAGCAGCCAACGTTGCCGAAGAGTTACGAGACGATGGCCGTCGTCTCTCCATCTTTTCCAAGGTACTCGAGGCTCTCTTATAACCTCGACTTCACCTTGTATAACGAGATATATAGAGAGACAGAGAGAAGGAGTACGATAGTTACATAAGGGGTGAGTTTGGACGAAGGGAAAGGGAGGAAGGTGATTTTTTGCTCGAGAAAAATGAGAAGAGCTCTTCTCCATGATCCTGAGGGAAATGGATCAACGTCCGGTCGAACGAACTGATGCACTCACGGGAGGTCTGGTAAGATCGAGAGAAGGGTGGCTTTATCTTGGCTACACGTCGAATATCGTAGCTACGACCCTAGACAACAGGAACCTTTCTTCTTTATTATAACGTATTTATTAACCGATGATTTTTTGTTGTCTCACCGAGCTGAGAGAGACAAATTCAATCAGCGGTCAGAAAACGACAGTTCTACATTCTCGGGATGAGTATTTACGAGGGTTAGTTGTCTCGTTCGAGGTCGAAGTAATTTGTCGTAATAGATGGATCTCGTTTGAAATTTCGGCTCTCGGAAATTGATATCGCGAATTAATATTTGATGGAACGCGATGATTGAATTAGTATTTGATAGGGATTCATTGCGGTCGTTGCGGTATACGATAAGGTAAAGCTGTGGAAGAGGGACGAGGGAAGAGGCGTACGAGCAAGGGGGTTGAAGGGGTGAAAGGAGAGTACGCAGACTCGATATCGCGATAAGTTTCTCCGATGGCTGACGGTCTGTACGTGGCGGGTTTATATAGCTAGGGATCGTCCTCGGGAGGGAATGACGGTGAACTTGAGCGAGAGCTTAACAAGAACAGAGAGAGAGAGAGAGAGAGAGAGAGAGAGAGAGAGAGAGATTTGGAACGCAGCGTGAACGCAAAGATATCGCGAGGCGTTTCAACGGCACGTACCGGTCGAGGGCTCGCCCACTAATTGTACGACCTGTATAATACGATTAGCGTAATCTCATCGCGGGCATGGTAATTGAACGGCTAATTAGATTAATTTAAAATTTTAGCTACTAACCTCGAGAGAGAGAGAGAGGGAGGGAGAGAGCGAAACAAAAGAGAGTGGCTATAAGAGAACGACGACGGCGACAGAGACGACGAGTTCAATTAGGAGATTGGCCAGGCAGGTATTCGGCTAACGGCTAGTCAATTTCCATAGTTTATTCGCGACAAGCCACTTTTCTCACGGGAGAGAGAGAGAGAAACAGAAAGAGGCTTTTTTTCTCGCTATTTTCCTCTTGGCTGTATCATATACATCATCCCCTCTCATTTTATATGCGTTCCTTTTCTTTCTTTCTCTGTCTCGTGGTCGTTTCCTTTCTTACCGAGAGGTCGAGTAGGGTTGTGTTTGTGCGTGGGAGAAACAGAGAGAGAGCACGCAGAAGAGAGAGAGAGAGAGAGAGAGAGAGAGAGAGAGAGAGAGAGAGAGAGAGGGAGAGGGGGTGAAACCAGTGGTACACCCCCGCGTCGCAAATTGAATTTTCCTCTTCGCGCTTTCTCGCCGAGTAGAAAAGTAGGCAGCCTGAAAAAAGAAAGGAGGGTTTTTCTCACAAGAGTCTTTCTCTCCTAAGTAATTGACGCTGATTAAAGTTCCTCGAGGCGATGTAGATACAAGGGTTGGTTAGAAGTGGGGGGATGGTAGATTGGAGGGGTATAAAGTAAGACGAGAGTCAGAAAGGCGATATGATTCAAGGATTGTGTAAAAGTGCCAGGGAGATAAATCGAGAGAAGCATTTTTATCGTTCGCTTTACGCATATTCTTCCATCCACCTCCCCTTAGCATCGACCAATCTCCACGAATTCTTCCAGATAAATAAAAGAATCCGTGAAAACAAATTTATCGCATGTCCAAATAAAAGTTCAACAAACCTTTTCCCATTGACGACATCGCTACCCCGTGGTTACCCTTTCATTTTTATTTATTTTCCTCCCTTAATTCAACTTTTATCTCACGATACTCACTCATTTCCCGATGGAGGATGAATATTCATCCAATCTTCGTGTATACAATTTTTATTCGTCGCGATTTACCCGCGTGCGACAAGCTTTACAATATTTTTGTCTGATTTTCCTTTCATCCTTCCTCTCCATCTCTCTCCCTCTCTCTCTTTCAACCCCCTTAAGTCGCGGATGGCAATTTTTCTCTCGCGGCTCACACGCTCTCTCTCCCCATTCTCAAACATTCTACCACCTCCCCCGCTTTATCCTCGGTGTGTATCTGCATAAGTAACAAGTGCATTATACAGAATAAAATCCGAGCTGCATAATGTATCCGTCCCATACGTGTCTCACGTATATTCGACACATCCTCCTCCCCTCTCCCCTCCTAAGCGTGTGTGTGCATTTTTTTTCTCTCTTTCTCGCCAGTGTTTGTGATATACGCGATACGTACGTTACACGTTACTTCGCACGGGGATAAAGGCAAAAGAGGGCGGTGAATAAGCATCAGGGTAGAGGCAGGCGAGGAAGAAACGAGGGTGGCGAAAGGGGTTGGTGAGAGATTTGTCCGCAAGCTCACTCCACTCTCCATCTCTATCTCTCTCGCCCACGCGTCGTTTTTCCCTACACACCACGAGGCAAGGAAAAGAAGGAGATAAAAAACAGGAAGAGCCAAGGACAAAATAAAAATACAACCAACTGTACATCATCACTCTCCACTCGTACATCCACTTTGCTTCTTTCTCCGCAACGCTATTTATCCATTTATTTTTGTTGCTACTTTTTTTCTTCTTTCTCTCTTCTCGTCGTACGAACAACATCCTTTCCTCCTCCATTTTCTCACCATCCCTCGTTTCCTCCACCTCTCAAGAACATTCGCTCTAATATTTCACATTCACCCCTCCTCGAAACTTTTATCATTTCGGTCCGATCGATTTTTATCACTCGAGCCCATATTTTTGTTCTTTGACAAAACGTTTTTTTATACACCGTCGCGTTGCGAGGTTTCGCGTGAAATTTCGATCGGCCGGTAGTAGCGTAGACTTTTAGCTTCGCGCTGGGAAAACTCGATCGGAAAAGCTGGTTGGTTTCTACCCGTTTCTTATTTCTATTGCTTCCTTTTCATACTCGCGGGCCGTTTGCGTCCTTCGAGCGTAGCCTGGAGGAGCGCGTCCCACCAGGTTTCACCCTTGCCGCAACGTAATGGTTATGGAAATAATAATAATAATAATAATAATAATAATAATAATAATAATAATAATAATAATAATAATAATAAATAATAATAATAATAATAATAATAATAATAATAATAATAATAATAATAATAATAATAACAAGAGTGGTAGTCGTAGCAGTAATGGTAATAATAATACTAAAGGCAACGATAACAACTCCGTTCGCTGCTTTTCTACGTGCGTTTTGGCTCCGAGCGGTATGGCGCACCGGCACGACGATAGAAATTCTCCGAGTGTATGGGGGGTGGATCCCTCGCCCCCTGACACCCCGGTTCTCTCTCACCAAGGGGTTAATCGCCACGGCATCTCAACTATTCGCCTGTTCCCTCTCCCGGGGTATTACCGGCGCAAACCCCGTATAGCAAAACGATCTCTCGTACGGACTTTCCTAGAAATAAATTGGTACACGAGCTATTACACGATCTTACTTCGGGATTAAGGGTAGGAAAATAGGAGGGAAATGCGGACTCGGGTTTCGTATAAATGCAAGGATTAAAGACGTTTCTAGCGTCACGGATATACGAAAACGATTAATTCGATACGATTTAATCGAGAGGTAGGAATTCGATAGCGAATTAATTCGATACCGTGGCTATTTATTCGTATTGCAAACGAATTAATCGAATTCGCGGCTATTTATTCGTATCGAATACAAATTAATGAAAATTCGTGGAAGTTTGCTCGTTGAAAATTAATCAGAAATTAAGAGTAATCGATATTGAATTCGTTTTATTCGAGTTAAATGCATCATTTATCGGAGTGAAATCCTCGTTATGTTTTTCTTTCTTATTTACTTCTCCTTTCTCGAAGCAGTAGTTGTCCCATTGTCCTTACGACAGTTGATCCGCGCCCCAAGCGCTGATGTCCCCACACAATTCTTGATTTCGTATCTATCAGACAAGAATTGCGTTTGGACAATCATAGCTTGGCACAACGACTCGATCTATCTCGTTCCTGTCGCCATCCGCACGAGGGTGAGACAATTTCTGTTTTTTTCCTTTTTCCTCTTTTTTTTTCTCCTCTCCGTCTCCTCCATCGTAGAATCTTGATTTTTATGATCTTCGTGAGATATATTCGTTTCTTCGACGCACTATGCCACGTACGTGGTTTCTCCAGTGACAGTGACGATCTTCTTCCTGTATTATTGTATTCATGCCCAGGGGGATGAAGAAAAGAGCAGACGAGGGATATGAGAAGAAAAAGAAATATATATATATATATATATATGTGTGTGTGTGTGTGTGCGTGTGTGTGTCTGTATGCGAGTAGGTATAATACGAGGAGAATAATAATATTGGAAGGCATTTTGCCTATAACCAGCCCCACCGGGATTACTCGGTAGTCGGTGGTTTTTCACCTCGGGCCTCTCGCTCCCTCTCACAATCTCTCCGTATTACGAAAGGCGAACGAAACGAAGCAGAAGCAGCAGCAGAATATGGTACTTAGCCTACTTTGTGGATGGCCCCTTGCACCGTCAGACCCCCTCGAGATATTCGTCCCGTTTCGAGGGGGTTGGGGTTGACTATATCGAGGCTGCTCGCTTCGAACGTCACGATTCAGCTTGTCTCTCGTCCCGTTCGTCTTCCATCCTCCCACCCTTTTTTCTACCTCTCTCTCTCTTTCTCTCTCTCTCGCTATCTCTCTATCCCTTTGCGCTGACGCTCGTACCGATCTCTGAAACCTGCAAAATTGCATATTCGTACGACGCCGTCGTCGTCGTCGTCGTCGTGATCTGCATGCATGCACACATTCCACCCCACTCGCAATTTTATCCAACGGGTGTCTCGAATAAAGAAAAAAAGAATGTAACGCGTGAAACTTTTTCTTCAAATTTTATCGTTCGTGTCGCAATTCGTTGAAATAAAGAAGTAAAATGAAAAAAAAGGAAGCGATGTATAAATCGTTAAAGCTCGAATCATGAATAATTGAACGTTTTTACATTGATATTTTACAAATGGTTTGATTAGAGATTAAATGGTATTTTCGTTTGGAACACGGGGATATCGTTAAAGCCATACTTTCCGAACAATTTGAAAATCGCTCGGGCAGCTTCGATATTAGCGAGGGGGAAAATACAGTTTTCGTCCTGCAATAGGAGTGGCAGGGAACGTAAGGGGTGGTATATAGAGTCCAATTTTCGCGGTTCAATTCGCTTCAAGTCGCCATGCTAATATCCAGCTCGGTCTCATTTTCTCACTACGACCGCACGCCTGTAGAAAATAGGGTGGAGAAGAGACACTGGGCAAAGGGTGGGAGGAGAGGGGGAGGGGGTTGGAGGAGAACGAACAGGGTTGGTAGTTTCGCGTCGACGAAATAACGGGACCGCGAATTGGATGTGGCGAGAGAGAAAATGGGTCTGGTGAAATGGTTGTGGGTATATATGGAATGGAGAGCGAGAGAGAGAGAGAGAGAGAGGGAGAGGAAAACGTGAGTGGAGGAGTTGCGAAAGAGAATCGAAGGGGGATGATGGAAGCGAGAATGTTCGAACGTCTGTGTGAGAAAGAGCGAGAGGGAAAAAAGGGTGACCGGATGATCGGATGATTGGGTTAGCCGCTTCGGATGTTAACTTCGTTACTCGCCAAATGAACAGACAAAACCCATCCCTGCACGTAATACTTTTTTTTCTCCCTTCCTCCCTATCTTCCTTCAACTAAAACCCCCCCTACTTCTCTCCTAATATCGTTTCATCGCGTCTTCTCATTCGCTTCCCAGGTTATCCAGAGTCGGAGACGATTTTACAACGGGACTGGCGATCAATTTTACCAACTCGATTAAATATCGATTTTTTTTATATATTTTTTTTAATCACGTAATGATTTCACTTCGAAGTATAAATTTTGCGAATTCTGACACCATGACGCCGTATCGTCTTACGAATTACGAGGGGTTGCGATGGTACGACGAGGCCAGCTGGTAAATTTCATTAAACCCGTGGCGAATTATCAAGGGAGAAAAAAAGGACGTCTGGTGTTTCTTGACTGTTTTTTTTTATATTTAAATTGAGTGAAGCCATGTGACATGGGGGGGGGGGGTTGTGAAGAGGTGAAGGGATGGAAACTGGTGAAAACGTGTTCGGAAATGTGTCAACTGCCTGTACCGCGTTGCCACTGGGATCGTTAAGGAGTCGCGGTTGGGAGGACAGTGGAAAACCGGAGGAAGATGGAGAGACTCGCCTCGGTAGGGAGGAAAAGGGGTGGTAAAATGTAGAAGGGGTGGAAAAGTCTCCCTATCACTATGTGGCTGCATGCTTGTGGAATATGAAAGAGAGGTACGACTAGCGTATTCACCAACGTTGCGAGGTACAAAGGGAGAGTCGGGGGTTGAAAAGAGGAAGAAGGAAAGAGTCGAGAAAGAACTTTCGCCAGATCCTTCGACTTCGCGTCGTTTTTCTCGTCTTTCTATCTTTCTCTACCTCGAGAGGCTCGAGAGGGTTGCAGGACGCACGAAAGGGCCTCGCAAACGCGACGCCGCGAGGTATGCGGGTTACTATCTCGCGTACGGCAACCACCAACCCCCCTGTAGAGGGGATGAAGACCAGCGATCGATCGGCCCACCAAGGCAACGGGGCGCTACCATCGCGATATAGCCACCCCCCCCCCTCCTTCCCTCCATCCCGACATCACGACCGCAAAAGACCTCTCGAGAGTTCGAAGCCTCGATGCAAGATTTTTCGACCCGAGGCAAAGATTCATCCCCTTCTCCTATCCCGAGAACCTCGACCGCTCTATCGTCCCTTCGAATCAACCACCGAAAAGTTCACCAAGAAATTTTCCAATTTCACACAACGTAGAAACGATCGAGAATAAACGTAGCGAGCAACAAGTACGAAGTGTTTTTCACACTTCTTTTTCTTTTTTGGAAAATTGCTCGATGATAATAATTCGTAGATGGAATAATCGATGAGATCGCGATGAAAGATTTCGACAATCACGACCGGAAATCGTCTAGTTGGATCGTAAGGGAGAGGGGATGGGTCGGGGATGAAGAAAATTTCGTTTGAAATTCGTCACGAAATTCTGCGATAAGGAGAAGAATTCTCCGGAGGTTTTCGACGCCGCGAGACAGCCGAGTGGTCCGATCGATTGGAAACTACGCGATTTTCAAGCCGTCCGTCTCGTCTCACGTTCCTGTCACGCGCTTCTCAACCCGAGCAACGGACAAGAACTTCACGGTCGAAACGATCGTCAGAAGTCAAGGAGGAATGTGGGTTCCACGGTGACGTCCGTGTCCAAACACAGACGTCCGTTTCTAGGATCGTCGAGCTATAGAGGTTGGTACTCGATATGAAAAAAAATTGAGGAGGGATGGAAGCTTGGGGAAAATCAAAACGAATTCGAGAGAACGAACGCATCGGAAACAGCCGGAATTTCTCTCGTTCTATTTTATAAAGCTTCCCGAGACCGTGAATAGTGTCGGGAGAAACTACGCAGGGGGTTCAAGTCAAATACTTTATAATTGAAAAGCTTCGCTTAAATTCTCTCTCTCTCTCTCTTTCTTTCTCTCTCTTGCTTGCGTTTAGTGAGGGAGAGGAGGGGAGGGGGTGAATAGGAGAGGTGGGGCGACAGAGCAGAAACGGAAGAATGGAGAATAAGGGTAGGAGGTAAGGGAGGTACGTGCGGATAAACGAATTTATTATGGAGAACGCCATCAGCGCTCTTCTCACGACCTCTTTCCAACGAACCAAGGAAGAAAGAAAGAAAGAAAGAAATAAGAGAAGAAAAAAGAAATTGTTCCCACCCTCTCGGTGCTTTCTCTAATTTTCGAAACCACTCTTTAGCCCGTCCTTTCCCGGTATGGAGAAGCCTCGAGACTAATCGTTCTCGCTTCCCATGAAGCTGTTCAACTTGTTGGCTAACGAAGTCTGACTTTTCATTTTTATCGTTCACTTTCTTCCCTCGGTCGTTACGTCTCTCTTTTCTCTCGCTCTCTTCTTCATCTTCGTTGTATTTTAGCTGGAGTTTTTTCGTCGCGTGTCTCTTCCTGGAAATGTCCGTAAGATCGACGTGGGTGTTTCTCATCGTTTTGTGTGTATGTCTCTCTCTTTCTCTGTCTTCGTGTGCGTTACCGTAACGTTCGAAACGTCGGAGAACTCGAGACCTTGCTCCTTGCTAAAGTCCTGCCGGTGATCTTTCTGGCTAGTTGGTCGAGACGTCCCAACCTGTAAAGCTCGACTCTCGTCCTTTTCTTTCTTCGTCGCGTCGTTTCTTTTTTCTCGTCGTCATCAAGGAACGATTCATCATCGTTCTTTTTCCCGTCCGACAAACGTACGAGATCCGTTTCTCCGCCATCGTTGGCTCAACGTCCCCGAAAACGTCCCTAGCGGCTTTCAAACGATACATCGCCACACGGGGATGAAACTTTTTTCCCCCCACCCCACCCCCCTCGCGCATTTTTATATCTCGCATTTATTTCGAGACTCTCTCGACGCGAAATTTCTTCTCTCACCGAGGGTGAACAAAAAATCAAAGTCAGAATTCCTACCCCCACCACAATCTTGTTAAATTTGGAAAATATTTTCAAAGTCTTTTACTCATTTTTCAAATCTCGTCACAAAATTATATTTGAATAAAAAAATCATCCCTCATTCTTGGCGCGATAAATTTGTATCGATTCGTCAATCTCCGCCTCCTTTCCCTTTAAACGTCACAACCCGAAATTTATTTTAATCAACGGCGCTGCGGTCCAAGACCGCAGCTTTTATAATTAATGGCTTTTCGATTTTATAATGGCCGAGGGCTGGAGTATGTGTGTGTGTGTGTATGTGCGCGAAGCTCCAAAAATCGTAACGAAATTGACAATGCGAGAGGAATATTCACCCATCGGCTCGCGTAGCCACACGTGCGACCGGATAGTCGCTTCGTCGATTTCCACGCTTCGGTTATAACCCAAACCCCCTATTCTCTCCCTCTCTCTATCTCTCACTCTCCCTCTCTTTCTCTCTCGCGCGCGCGAGTATTTCTGCGCTCTAATTTATTTTCCAGATTTGGCACATGAAATCGCGTTTTATACTCGCTCATCCAGGTGTGTTAGAGCGAGAAATCGACAGAGAGAGGGAGAGGGAGAGAGAAAGTTTCTCGAGCACGATTCATGCCATTTTGCATATACTCAATGGATTCGGTCGTTCAATGCTGTCTATATAATTCCTATATCTATATTAAATTCATACATATACATATATAACTAAATATAAAGAGGGTATTGAGGGCAAAGGGTGAGAACAATTTGGTACTGCCTGCATTCTAAAAACTTACTCCGCTGTTCTCCCTCCCCCTTCCCCCTTTCCTCTCTCACTCACCATTCCCTGGGTACAAGCAAAATTCCCCTCTTCTCTCCCTTCTGCCCTCCCCCCTCCCTTCCTCCTCCCCCCTACCACAATCTCCTCCTCTCTCATCCTCTTTCCCAAAAACCTCCCCGCGGGATTGCGCAACGCTTTATTGTCCGTAATACTTCCAATGAAAAGCGTGATAATCGATACTAGCCGGCCGAATGCCCCCGCTTCGGACAAACGAGTGGCGTGGCACCGAAAATACAGGAAATAAAAGCGTGTTCAATGGTAGGGTGAAATGAACGTAAAAAAAAGGAGGAGAAAAAAGCTCGCGAGAGAGAGAGAGAGAGAGAGAGAAATCGACAGACAAGAGAGCTAGGGAACAAAAAAATAGCAAAAGCTCGACGAACGAGCGTCGATTGTGTGTCGATCCGTGTATTCGTGGTGTTCTAGAGCGTATACAAGGCCCGGTGTTGGCTCGAGAGAAACGTTTAGGAACAAACTGTATACGTATGTCTGCGCGTGTGTGTGTGTATGCGCGCGTACGTATGTACATGTACGTAAAACGTTGAAGCTGTGCGGAAAAACCTGTCTGACGAGAAAATGGAACGTTATTCCATCGTCCCCGCGGCATACGCACACACACACACACACACTCACACACACACACAGTGATGTGAAACAATGTTCCCTCTCTCTCTCTCTCTCTTTCGTTCTCTCTTGTTGAACAACGAACGAGAATGGAGGCTGAAAATTGGGACCGGAAGGTCCCACACTTCCGGTTAGCGCTCGCGCCCTTCCGGCTTTCCCTCTCTCTCTCTCTCTCTCTCTCTCTCCATGTCTCTCATCATCGTACGCCTCGTAAAGCCGAAAGAACTTTTCCTCCGTCGATCGATTTATTACGTCCTCCCGTGTTTAACGAAAATGAAGAGAAGAGAAAAGGATGAAAGCGACCACCGTACGTTGGCTACATCCGATGCCAGAAGCTGCGCGGCTGCTTTTTCGCTCTTTGGGAGATTGAAAAATGAGTGAGGAGCGTGGTAACGCTCGGGGTTTTCTTGCCGGGGATGAAACGAGAGAAAAGCTTCTGGTTCTTCGACAGTGAATATGTACGTGTGTGTATGTGTACCTACATTTGCTGACCTCGTATAGAGAGAGAGAGAGAGAGAGAGAGAAATATCTCTAATACGCGAGCGGACCCTCCTTCTCCCCGCAGATTCGCTTCAACCCCTTCTTCACCTCGGCGCATCGCGCAATAAAAATCGAAAAGTTTATCTGGAACATCTCCCGCAGGAGCGTTTCGCCAGAGTGGTCTCCCATCGTATATAATGGTTTATATACCTACCTATGTATACCGACGCGTCGTATATAACATCGCTGTAGTATAGCAAATAGTCGAGTCTATTGGCCTAAACCCATCCTTCGCTACTCCTTCCTCATACTCGTTGCGACAGTTTTTTTTTTTTGCCCGTTTGCCAAAAACACGAGCGACTCGATCGACTCGATAGTCTATCCCTCCACAAAATTCAAGCCGATTCGTGAAAACAAAATCACCATTTTGCAGCTGTGTTATAAACCAAATTTGTCCGTAGAGAAAGAGGGAATAATATTGTTTTTTTTTTTTTTCGTTTTAAACGATCCATAATCGCGGGAAAACGTATCAAACTATATGCTTTCATTTAATTCTGTGACAATTAATTATCGACTTGATAAAATTCTGGAAATTAAGCCGTCGTTTAATAAGAATTAAACGTGATTGAATTACGAACCATTCGAGGACGTGAAATTTGATTATTAAAAACGTGTTTCGTTGGGATTGTGATTTCGGGAGGGAAAGCACGGGGCCAAAACGAGGTCCGGGATCCGGTTAGCGGGGACGAAGCAGAACTGTGAAATTACACGAATGGCTACAGCTCTATAGCGATGAGACAGACTGAGAGAGAGAGGGAAAGATAGAGAGAGAAGGGGTTGAGAGAGAGAGAGAGAGAGAGGGTGAGGAGAGGGATGATATGGCGGAGGTGGACATTTCGGTCTCGGATGGTACGTTGTACCGTCATATATATGTACATGGGCAGCGTTAGACACAGCGGAGGGTACAAGGGCTGCTGGCATGGGTGATTTGTGTGACAGATCAGGGCCAGAGTAGAACCGAGTCACGGAGTATGTATGTATGTGTGTGAGAGAGAGGGAGAGGGAGAGTGAGAGAAAGAGGGAGACAGAGTGAGTTTGCAACGCCACAATGCCAATATATTTCGTTTTCACGGGCTTCACGGATCAGGCTCGTATACCTAGGGTACTGCTGGTGCTGCCACCACCACCACCATCATGGACGTAAACGCCAACTGTTTCCCAATAACGCTCCAAACGCATACAACGTAGCGTGTATATACGCATAAATAAACAGCTACTCGTCTACCCGTCCGAATCAGCGAGAGAAGCAACGACGAGAACGCCAGAGAGTAGTCGCGACAGAAGGGGTTGTTTGAAAGAGGGAGGATTGTAGAGAGAGAAACGATATCTGTGCCGGAAGTTGGGTCCGAGTTTGGAATATACCGAACGTTCGAGTTAGATCAGATACGCATTATAACCAGATCTGGAGAATTATGCATGGTACAACGAGTGAACTGAATTAAGGGCGAGTAGAGTGGTATGAGGGGGATGAACGAACGGTGGTGAGTTAGGGATGGTAGGGAGGAAGTTAGTGCGTATGGGTCACGTAATACATCAATAGAAAACAGTTGGAATTCGTGCTGGGTGAGAAACAAGGGCGAAAGCGACATGGAGCAAGCAACCCTCTCGCTCTCTCGGGAAAACAATAATACCCTTGTTTCCAAGTCTCTCTTTCTGTTGAAACGCTGAGTGGTATTCTTGCCCTTGTTCCGTTACGAGAAATTAATAAAGACGAAGCTGTCTTTTATCATTTAATCGAAACACACGCATCGGGGATTGACGAGAAAATAGAGGAATGTTATTCTCGTTACGTGGGAAACACGTAAAAGGCATTCGAGGTCTAATTCGACTGTCTCACCCTCCCTATCGGTCTCTTTCCCTCTCACCCCTCCAGGGAACGGAAGGAAGAAATAAAAAGAAGCTTAGCCAAACGACGCGAGGAATAGAAATGAG
>JAPYZT010007404.1:0-13177 GCA_030522965.1 Tryphoninae sp. A BG-2022a | reverse complement strand
AGGAGGAGGAGGAGGAGGAGGAGGAAGAGGTATAACTCGGTGGCTGAATATCACCGAGAGAGCAAGTCCCCGTTTGTCCAAGCCCGTGGCAATGCGGTCCCCTCTGATCGCGGGCGAGACATTACGAGACTCTCGGCAGTGCCGTCGCTCGACTTGGCACTATATAGCCCACGAGCTCGTTGCTCTGCCAGAGAGGACCTCCAGCAACCTCCTCCCTCCCCCTTCCTCCCTCTATATCTAACTCGCTTCTTCGTCGTCTCTGTACTGTCGTGACATTCTCTCTCTCTCTCCGTCTCCCTCACTTACTTGTACGTCTCTCGAGTTTCTGGAGCGCCTCTTTGCCACCCCCCACCTCTTTGTCCAACTCTCCTCTTCAACCCGACGACCCATAATTCCTTCCCCTCTGATGGCTGACACCCGCCGTATCTCACGATCGTATAGATACGAGCACGATGTCTGCTCTGCCACGGTACTACACTACTAGCTATATATATATATATATGCATATAACTATAAGGAGTAAGTCAGCCTATAGTTTAGTTTGGAATAGTATGTAGTTTATATTTCGTCATGAGACTCGAGTATGTGCATAGACCAAGTATAGTTTAACTTATAAGGTACCGTGTAATGGCAGTATGCTATATATATATATATATATATATATATATATATATATATACACACAGATATAATGCGAGGTTTTATCATGATGACCGCGGTTCTCCCAGAGAATTCTGTGCTCGTATGACACCATGGTAGGTACTGAGATATCTGACCCAGTTCATTGATGACGAGGATCATGACCTCCGTAGTCGATCTTCCATTGTCCTTATTAAGCTTGATCGAGAGAAATTATTCTCCTGCATGATGCAATATATATATATACGCGTATATTAATTTCGTACGAGTTATACAAATTTCGTATTTCCTGATAGTCGAGAAGCGAATTAAAATACGTACGATAAGAGATTAATTTGAGCACCGCTGCTACTGGAACACACACGATCGTTCGGCCACGAAACTCGCTCATCCGTGTAGTTTGCCCCGCGCGGCGGGTTCGATCCGCCAACGGGAAGTCACATTCGGTTTTCATTACTATTTTCAATTCGAGCTGAGGCCACGTCGTCGAACCGGGGATCACCGACCGAAGCGAACATTTCTATTTCAGCAATCTGCGTGGTTGTGTAGTTTTAATGATTTTTTGTTCGCGTTTTGTTTTGTTTTTGGGGGCTTTTCTTTTTGTTTCATTTCGAACTCCAGCACGGCGATAAATTGATTTTTTTCATCGAAGCATGATTAATCGCTTTTTTCACTCGATATTAACGAGTATCGTTGGCACGATGCTCTTTCGGTATATTTTGGGTATAATCGAACGCCGAAGCGGGCTTATACAGACATTCGTTATTCGCGTGTACGTCGAAAACGCGCCGGACGTCCAACCCGAGAGTGGAGCGATAACGCGAGACAGAGATACTTGTATGGACGTCCGGCGGTGTTCCTGCGGTGGCCAGGCCCTATACGTAGAGGGGTGCGGTATAACATCCTCTCGTACGATGGCCGAGACCATCGTCTGTAGTACAGGCCGAGAATCCGGCTAGCTAGTAGCCGAAGTCTCTGCGGGAAATAGGTAGCGCGAGAGTGAGCGAACGAACTGTTGGAGGCCACAAACGTCGGAGAGGTTGGGCCTCGGATATATCTATAGATGGTATATGGGCGAAGCTGCCTGGCAAGTTTCGCTCGAGAGCGTGACGGGGGTGGAACGTTTGAGAGAGCGCGAGCAAGAGAGAGAGAGAGAGAGAGAGAGAGAGAGAGAGTAAGGTTATAAGGGTGGCTGCTGGCGTGCCACGGAGCTGCGCGGGGGTTGGAGCGGTTCGAGGGGGTGAAAGGAGGGTCTCACCGGGAACCGAGAGGGATGAGAGTGGCATGTGGGGGGTGAACGAGAAGGTCGAGAGGAGGAGGGGGTCTCTAGCAGGAAGGGTGAAGCAGGGGGTGAAACTGGTCGACGCTCACTGCTCGTCGGTTCACGTTGCTGCTGCTGCTACTGCTGCTGCTGCTGCGTTGTTGCCCCAACGTGTGTCTATGTATAGGTACGTGTGTCTGTGTGTCTGTCGGTGGTGGTTCGCTCGCGCTCGACGCGCGGCACACCAAGGGGTGGCTATAAGGGGGTGTGCGCGCGCGAGGGGATGAGCCCCCGGAGTTGGAGCGATGGCAGAGTATTGATTTAGTGGGTTTCACCGTCTCCTTCTATTTGTCTCTCCTCTCTCGCTTCTCTCGCTCCTCGTTCTACATCTCGAGCGCGAGAACCGTTCTCTCGCCGCCAACGGAGATGTGCTTACGTATATATAGACACACACGTAACGGTGATACTACAATTTCGACGACGCGTATACTTGTATCTCACTAGATTCCCGAAACGAGATGGACGTTTTCGGAAATTATTACGTACGAGCACCCGGAAATGAACGAACGGCTTATTCGACGTTATTTTCTTTCTCGAACTTTTCGAATTAAATATATAGAAAGAAATAAAAATGAGAATAAAAATAAATAAATAACACGAGCTCTCGCGAAAATACGTAATGTTCGGTCGCTCGGGTCAGCGCGTCGGTCAGCGTTTTTCTTTCCGACGGAATATCATATCGCGCCGCGGATAAGGGGATATGTCGCATGAATTATAGTTCCCCCCGAATGGTAATTGAACAAACGCTCGGGTGTAACGAAATATCTCGATGTTTGCAAAAGAAATATAACTTATATCGATAGGATTTCGTGACGAAATAAAAACGCGAAAGAAAATAAATAAATGAATAAATAAAGACGAAAGAAATTATAATCATCTCGAGAAATTTCATACGGAATATATTTATCATCGAGCGATTTCGATGAATACGTATATGCGCCGATGATCCAGCTTAAAAATAAACCGAGGGAAAATATCGACGCTCTCGCGCATGGTTCTCTCGTGGTTCCTTGTCACCTATAACTCTCTCGCGTGTATATATGCGTGAGTGTGTCGTTTATACGTGCGTGCGAGAATTTCGAATGAGACACAAGGTCGTGGATGAAATGGAAAGTGTGATAAGCTCGCGTCGATGTACAATAGCGATCGGCTCGATGACAAAGTAGCTTACACACACGACGAGTTGATTAATCAGGTGGTCTTCGCTTTCGTACGAGTGTCCCAGACGAAACGATAAATTTCATAATGAAGCGAAGATAAGATATCTCAACATGCGTAACGTCACCGTCCCAACTCCACAACGAAACACGAACGCTCGTACGAAAAATCATTCAATATTCATTTTCTAACGGAATTTCGACCAATTATCATTAAGAATTAGATATTTATGTCGATTAATCTGAATTATTGTCGAATTTATTAATCTAATAAAAAAAGAAATAATAGAAATTATCCGTTATCGTGTTATCGATGAGCGAATTGCCGATCTCTTTCCGGTCAGTGTTTTAACGGCGATTAATCACGTTTCACTTATTCTACATCCCCGAAAAACGTTTAGGGGAACCGAGGGAAGATGAGGCAGAGGGACCATAGGAAACGGCCCAAGATACAATCTCTATAGTATGGTTAAGAGGTGTTTACAATTCCGACAGTGAATCTGTGGGTAAGTGGGAGAGAAGATGGCAGTAAATATTCCCCGAGTCCTACAAGCACTTCGTGCCGCGTTCTCTAACCCGCGTTTGCGTTGCTTCTGCCGCTGCTGCTCTTCTCCCATCCATTCTCTCTCTTCCCTTCTCTCGCGCGCTTTTCCCAAGCACCGGCTCACCGTGTGGTACTTCACCAACGGAGCTCGTTGCTCAGCCACCCACGCGTTCTCTACCACCCTGACCCATCGCCAACCAGGAGCGCACTCGTCGACTCGCGGAATTCCAATTTACCCTCTTCTCGATTTTCTCCCTCTTTCTCTCTCTCTCTCTCTCTGTTTCACGCTTGTTTTCGCCTCTCGTTCACTATCACGATATCGTCACGTTCTCAAATCCGAAAACCCTTCCGACTCTGCGGATGAGCTCGTTTCTCAAAAATCTTTCGGGGATTATAACGCGATTTGAGGAATTACATTTTAATATTTTTTTTCTTTTTCACATTGTAAATTTTAATTTCTTGGAACGATATGTGATAGAATTTATCAGATATTAGGGTTTTCGATTTAACAACGTGAATCCGACGACATTTTCTTTTTGGGCTTGATAGCTATAGTTACCGAAAGTCGAAGAGGGTGATGATGCAAAATACTCTCTGCTTCACGCTCGTTTTCACCTCTCGTTCACTATCACGATATCGTCACGTTCTCAAATCCGGAAACCCTTCCGACTCTGCGCGTGAGCTCGTTTCTCAAAAATCCTTCAGGGATTATAATGCGATTTGAAGAATTATTTTTCATATTTTTTTTCTTTTTTACATCGTATATTTAGCTTTCTGGGAACGACACGTGGTACAATTTATCAAACATTCGGGTATTCGATTTAACAACGTGAATCAGTCCGACGACATTTTCTTTTCGGTCTTGACAGCTATAGTTATCGTTGCCGAAAGTCGAAGAGGGTGCTGACGCAAAATGCCAAGTTTCCGGGTTTCCCGAAATGGGATCGAGGAAATAATGTTTTTCTCTTCTCTTCCATATATACAAGGATAGAACGCAATTTGCTAATGGCGCCCGACGGCGAAGATCGTGGGAAGCCGTATAAACGACACGCTGGCTTGCGTAATCTCGCCGTGTCTCACCAGTGAGCGGAGGGATAAGTCGAATATCGAGGGTCGCGACAACGAACAACGAGACGCCTAAACTTTACCGAAGCAAAACCCCAACCCTCATTGTTGTTGTTCCAACTGCCAGAGGGTAAAATCGAAAACTTTGTTTCAAGAAAACGTTAAAAACCTTGTACATATTTCCTCTTCGATAGTTGAATAAAAATAATCCAAATAAAATAAAAATAGGTTCACGTCAACATCGAAGATTCACGTTGCCCCATTTCCTTCTTTTTTTTCCATCTTTTTCTCATGGTATACGATGAAGTCGAATAAGAGGCTGAGGGTGAGATCTGTCGAAGAAATGTGGGAGTTGCGAGGCGCCTCGCGGGATCGGCGCAGCTGCCCGGGTCCCTCAGACCATACAAGATAGAAAGAAAGAGAGAGAGAGAGAGAAGAAAAAGAAGGAGAGAATGAACGGGAAAACGATCGTGCCCGCGGTATCGGCGTAACGTCGTATACTCCATTTCGACCTCCCCCCCCCCCTCAGCACGGGGGGTGAGAAAACGTCGCTGACGGCACGGCGAGTATACCGCCGATACGAGAGTCGGTATATACAGGACGTATATGGTGCTATGGTGTGCCGAGAGGCCACGCCACCATAGCAGAGCGGGCTACGTTGCTGAAAATGAAAGAGCAGACTGGTCGATGGGCGATAACTCATTCGTGAACCGAACCAGCCACAGCCAGCTGAATCCAACCGTGGAGTATATATGTATATATACATATATATATATATACTCATATATTTCCTTCTCTCTCTCTCTCTCGCTCTCTTGAGTTCGTTCGAACAGCAGCGACGAAGGTTCCAAGAATCGAGTTGCCGGGTTCAGGGATAAACGCACCGGATAATAATTGCGCGGTATATAGACGATAGGAGCAACAGTTCGCCCCGAACGACGATGATTCGATTATTTATCGATCGATTATTCATTAAATAATTACACTATCCTTTTTCGTTGGCTTTCAAAATATTCTGAAAACAAAAATAATATTTCTCTTTCCGCAGGATGGTAAACGATTTTTGTTTCCTTTCTTTTCAATCTCGTGACACCATGTGCGAGGAAAAAAACGCAACTGGGAGTTTTTTTTTTTTTTACGGCGTGTGTACGACTAGAGTGAAAAAGAAGTGAAACTCTACGGGAAGTCGTTTCATTGTGTGTAGTATGTGTATATTTACCAGGGTGCGTTTTTCCAACTTTGGAAAGAAAATAAGGAAGAACGTGAGGTCGGGCAGCGCGTTAGTATACAGTCTCATGGTCGCGAGAACCCACTCTCTCTCTCTCTCTCTCTCTCTCTCTCTCTCTCTTCTCTCTCTCTCTCTCTCTCTATCTTTCTTTCTCTCTTGGGACACGAACGAGAAGCCGCGAAGACTTTCACTCCCATAAAAATATAAAGCTCACTTTCTTTCTCTTCGGGTTTTCTTTCTTTGCGCCGACTCGCTCACTTTGGCCTCGCTTCCCCAGGGTGTCTATATGCCTATCTTGTCTTTTCTTCTCGCGCTTTCTTTCTCTCTCTCTCTCTCGCGCGCTCTCTCTCTCCCTTTCCTTTTTACGCATTTACGTAAATCGGGAGCCCTAAATCTTCACCCCCACCGTCTAAGCAACCCCCGAAGAGAGAGCTTCATTGTATAATACGGAGGATGGGAATGACCGTTATGAAAAAAAAAAACTACGCGTGTTACGAGAGTCACGTCTTTATTACCTGCTATACTCTCACGGTTACTGTCTTTTTTTTCTTTTCTTTTTTTTTTCAGGGAGTGAAGATTCGTGAAATACTAAGAATAAAAATATCGAAAAATAGCTAAAATAATTATTATTTAGTAACTTGTATTAAAAATATAATTAAAATTTTATTTCATGTAAAGTTGAAGAGATAAAATATTTTTGTCTTAAGAAATTGATTATTTATTCGAAATTCTATAAATTTCTTTTTTTTATTACTGGATTCATTCAAAATGAAGGTCTAAAATGTAGGTATCGTTTCGTGATCAAACGTAGAATTACAAGCAAAAATTAGTGGACAGCCCTGACTAACTAGCTAGGAGAAAAATTCTCCGTTCGACTGTACCGTAGAGAACCTCCCCTTTTTCCCCGAGGGTTCTGCCATCGGCGAGAGGAGGGGTAGGTAGTAATACACGAGACCTTTTTCGAAAGCTTTAAGCGTTCGTACAGCCATGACAAAAGGGCGGGGGCAGTTAAGGAGGAAACGAAAAGAGAAAATTTAGACGTCATCCACTGACGTTTTTGGGCTCGTTTCAACCCTCCCCACCCCTCGTCGTCTCATCAGCTCGAAACGTTTCTTCGGCTCTCCCACCGACGAATCTCCGGTCCTCGAGCACAACGTTTGCTCGATGATAGACGCGGTTAAGAGTCGAGTGTCGGCTACCTCAAAAGTCTTCCGAGTTATATTTCTTACTTAATATATCACCGTTCCGCCAACGCCGGGATCCTTAAGAAAGCATCTCGAGAGACTTAAAATCACCTAAGTCATTTCAAAAATTATACACGCGAGGTACGTATCTATATATAATTTCATAGACCCAATATTCGAGAATACACGAGAGACAGAACGAGGGAGAGAGAATCTCGATGAAACTTCCCGCTGCCGGTACCGGAGATTGAATTATTTTTCCACTCAATCAGAATGAGAAATATTACGGGAGTGAAACTCGTATCGGAGGGAGGCAACTTTTGTTTGTTTTTTCTTGGTGAAACTTTGTCCTCGCGCGACATTAACGTTTGAGCGAGGGAAAAAGAGAGTCAAGGGGAAAAGTGTCTTTCGTGCCTCCCTCTCTCTTACTCTCGTCTCGGGTGGCCGAGCATAACAGAACGAAGCATTATATATAGATATAAGTAAGAGAGAAGTTACGTCGGCTCTGGTTACTTTGCAGAAAATAAGAATGGAGGGGAGGGGTGGGAGGAAGAGAGAGAGAGAGAGAGGGAGAGAGAGCCCTAAATTTTCGGCCGGTGGAGGATTAGCTCATCCAATCAGACAAAACATTGGAAGGGCGGGATTAATTAAAATCCCTTTTGGCGGAGTAGTAGTCGTCTTGGCGAATAACAGAGACGGAAAGGGAGAGAAAGCTACTATAAGATGTTCACCGTCGCGAGAGAGTTCGCCCAGATGCCTCGTAACATATATATACATATATGAAATGTATAAGAAAACGGTATGGGCTCTGCTTCGTAGCGGGAAGAGAGAAAACCTTAAATCCTCCTGTCCGCGCGAGTGAGCGATTGTATCGAACTCTTTTATTTTCTCGTCTCTCTTGCTAAACGAAGATTTATTATCACGATGAAATTCGCATCGATGATCCCCGGGAACAATTAGCGTGACGGGGGAGGAAAGGAAAGACGGAGTAAGTTGAACAACACGGGTCAATGGATTTATCGACGAAGCTTACGAACAAAAAAAAAGGAAAAAGAAAAATAAAGAAAAATCCAAGACGATGTTACACGCGCTAGTGATTCACGCGAATCTCGTACCTACGTGAGATCGGGGGGAGGGGGGAGTTAGTTGGATGGTTGAAAGTAGGAGGTAAGGGGAGTGCGGGATCGCAAGCCAGAAGTCACCAGAAGCCTCGGGGAACCGGCAAAATCGTACCGATACGTGTACGGGGGTAAATAAATTTGCATATCGTTTACTATTCAAATGCATAGCCCAGAATTGGCTCTGTCGTATTCTCAATGAGGGAAACTACGCGGTCGAGGGAAAGGGGCAGTGAACAAAAGTCGGTATTAAACGCGACGAGGTGGACTATCCGTGTATTTTTGATAGTGTATAGGTTTACATTGATCGATATAGCTTCGTGTAAAGAGCGCGTAGACGTGTGTTAAGCGACGATAAATTATCCGTTACTCCATCGCCGTGAGGAGAGAGAGAGAGAGAGAGAGAGAGAAATTCTCCTCTCGGTAATATTGTTGCGCGCGTCTCATGGCGATATAAGCGCGTCATTAATAAGCGAAGAGGACGATGACAACATGGTGGGTGCGGTTAATTATAGTAATCGTGATTCTCGTACCCGCGTATACGTTCAATTGATCGATACAACAGTAACGTACGCGTGAGTAATGTGTATTCGTGTTCTTACACATACTTAAATTACACGTACGTCCAATAAGTAGATGTATCCGCTAAAATATTCAAACTGCGAATAAATTCTCACGTCCTTGAAAATATTTACTTTCTCTCACATAAATCGTTCTCGCGTAATTATTAGGTATCCATCATGCGATTAATCCGCTCGTGTATACATTGTCGGTGTTCTACACACGTTTTCAACCAACGCGTTGAATTCAATTTTATTCCGTTTTATAGAAATAGATTGAAATATTTGTGACAAAATTTTAGGCTAGTCTGATCGGAAATTGGTTTGTATAAAAACAAATTTATTCGTGAAAGGAATTTACTTATCAGAAAAATAAATAAATCGATAAATTGTAATCAAATAATTAATCATAAAAACGGAATAATAAATTTGAAATGTTTTTTTTGAAACAGGTGGAAATAAGATTGATTCAAATTTGCATAGTCTCGGAGGTTTATCGAGGGATGAAAAAATTAGGGCGAAGCGCGGGAAAAGAAGGTAGATGGTTGCGCCCTCGAGGAACGCACACGGCGGAAAATAGAATCGAAGAGAGATTATCGTCGGTTCGATATCCTGGATGAATGCACGAGAGAAAAAGAAGCGCCGGCCATCGGCAAATCTCCGAGCGTAAGTGGAACTATAAATCCCAATCCCTTCTCGCGGGCGCGTAGCCTATATTTACACTATTATGCATCCCGGCACTTGGATATTCATTTTTTCTCTCTCTCTCTCTCTTTCATTTTTATTCGTCTTGACTTTTTTTTATCTTCCCGAATCATTTTCATGCGTTTTTTTTTCGTATCGCATGAGAGAAGATACGAGCTTAACGGCAGATAATCGTGCGGAGATGCCGGTTCGCGATACCAGCGAGGATTCATAAATCGTGAGTGTTGGGAAAGCGGGAGGCGAGAGGGGGGCTGGACACAGAGCACGGACACACACCGAAGAGCAGCAGCGGTCGAGAAACAGAGAGCTCGTTCACCGTGATGGCGAACGAAAGCTCCACGCGTTCCTAGGTCAGTGCCAGCGAGCGAGCAAGAGAGGGAGAGAGCGAGGAGGATACATAACCATCTGGACCCCGAAGCCGCAGCATCACCGAAGAGGAATCCCGGCATTCCCGCCACGAGGTATGGAAGATTGAGCCGGGAGAAGCATCAAATATATACAGATATAGGTAGCTGTATATAGCAGCGATAGAAACCCGGAGGGTTGCTCGACTCTCACGACTACCCGATATAACCGGCGGCCGGAGCGAGATTCCCGGGCGCTGTACCAACGGGGCGGTCTGTACCGGATGTTGCCAACGAGTACGAGAGAGCGCCATCGCTCGGTATTTCACCGGCAACTCCTCTCCGAGCTTCTGGTTTCCCAGAATTTCGTACAGAGGGCCGACCGGCGCTGGTGTCGCAGCGGGAAATTCGGGAACTACAAGAGCCACTGTTCCACCCCTAGACTTCAACCCCCTCGTAGCTAATGGCGCCTTTAGGACGCGGTTCCTTCATCCTCCTCGTCTTTATCGCTCAATTCTCTCCGTCATTGGAATCTTGGAAACTCAGTTTGATTAATAAAAAGAAATGCTTTGGCGCGATCATTGATTAAGGATTATATCGTGAAATAAACACCCTCCAATTCGCAACGGTACTCTCGGCGGTCGGTTATACAGAAGTAAAACAGCGATACAGAAACGAGTTCACCGCCTTTTGCCGCGAGCTAAAGTGTGTGCCGTTACGTATGGAGCGAGCTCATGAGGATTCAACAGGGGTGAGAGCGAGAGAGAGAAAGAGAATCTCGAGTGCCTTCGTCAATTACATTCCTCGTGTGTGTATGCAACGCTCCAACGAGCGATACAAATCATTCTCGCGTATGTGGTGTACGGCAATGCGAGAAAGCGGGCACGTGGTTCGTTCTCTCGGCTCGTTTATGTTACGTGTAGATACCAATTAGCATCGCGAACCAAGAGAGGGAGAGAAAGAGAGAGAGAGAGAGAGAGAGAGAGAGAGAGAGAGAGAAAGCCTCGGGGGTGGCCTCCTGGCGCGTGCGGTTCTCCGTCCACGTGTCGTACAGAGAAAAAAAAATAAAATCGCACCGCATCTTTCAAATGACCGTACTCTCCTCCGGTATAATTGAAACAAGACCTAGACTTATTTACAGGCTCTCACTTCCCTCGAAGTACAAGTACTGTTGAGAACGATCCAGAAGTGTGCAAAAAAACATTGATCAACGTCCCTTCGCGCGTCGCGCGATAAATCATCGGGAAACGTATTTACGGGTTTGAATATCGATGAATATGGAACATAATTGAAAATTTATCTCTAGCCTGTTGGTATATCCTAGTGGTAGAGAGAACGAGATAGGACAGACCATCGACGGGACGATTCTTGGCACGAAAATGACCAGTCGAGGGACCTCCGGGTTTGAAAATGTTGTTTAGAAGCCTCGCGGGAAGAGGTCGCCACGGGCGAATTGTATACCTCGCCTTTTCCGCGTCCGCGAGGCGCGTGGCTATGCTTATCAATCGACTTCGATCGCGCGGCTCTATAACTTCGTTCTCGTAATACCAATCAGTCTGTGCACACCGTGTATTAGTGCGTCCGTGCGTACATAACGTTTTTGCTATAAATCGCGGAGCATATAGATGAGGGACCCGCGAGTCCTTTGGAACACACGTAATGTAAAAAGCTCGAACGCACGCAGCGGGGACGCTGCGGGATCCTCATCGTAAGCCCATTTGGGTGGTCCCTGCTGAGAGCTCGCGAACCCGCGACCAGCAAGGTGCCAAGGTCTATTATTACACGGCTGCGTGGCACGTGAAGGCACGTTTCTTTTCTCTCTCTCTCTTACTCTCTCCCTCTGTTTCTTCTTCGTTCATTTGTCGTCTTTTGTTTCCATTTTTCGTTTGCCTAGATAGCGCGAGTGATTAAATTGCATTTATATGTGCGTGGAATATTAATTTGTAATTTAATGAATATAAATATGTCGAGACGTGTATGTTTGTCTGTTCGAAGTGTGCGTGGGAGATTGGTGAAGGACACATTTTTTCATAACATATGGAGAATTTTTGGTGACAGCCTGAATTATGACAATTTACTTAAATTGAATGGAGAGAGAGAGAGAGAGAGAGAGAGAGATCAAGAGTTTTTATGTTCCGTTATGATTCGAGTTGGATAGCCGAACGGCAATTAGCCCCTTCGCTGTATAAAACCACATAGACGCGAGAGAGGACACCTGTTTTATCAGTCCAATCTCCCTCTCTCTCTCTCTCTCTCTCTCTCTCTGTCTCTCTCTCTCTCTCTCTGTCTCTCTCGACGCATCCGCACAGGACGTGGACGAGGCGAGATTTGTATCTCGCGCTCTGGAACACTGTACGAACGCGGAGACATACGGACATGGTTTACATCCAGATTGGATTATCTCACTTCTTTTTTAATTCTCGAATACAGCCAAAAAAACATGACACTCGTCCTACTAATTTATTGTCAAGGTCCGATCTTAAAATTGTTTATTTTCAACGCCCTTGCTGCGTCGATTCATTATTCGTGTTTCATATTCGACGAAACATTGTTCTTTTTTCCAGACGATTTTTCATTCGCAACTTTTTTACAAAAATGATTAATTCGCTAGTTGTTGTTTTTATTTTGGCGTTTTGATTATCCGCGTGTTATTAATGTAGATCTTGTTTCTTCCTTCTTCTTTTTTCTTTGACAAAACGCGGGTATAAATGAGCCGGAGAGTTAAGTGCGAGCGCTATGAAGTTAGATAAGTGGATTTCGGACACGTATACTAGGTGAGACCGAGTGAGAACGCGCAGGCGGTGCCGTGGGGCGTAAAAGGGGAACCTCGCGGAGGCCGCCTCATCATCCGTCAACTGTCAGACGTCCGGCCAATCCGGCACGCTGGAATAAGAAGCGAGCAGCGAGAATGAGCAACGTTCTATCGCTTTCTCTCTCACGCTTTCGCACCGCTGGCGAGCGTATCAGCCACCCACAGGCCGAAAGGCAAATTACTACACCTAAACTTAAGCCTCTCCTCGAGCGTGGCGAAGCTCTCTCTCTCCCGAGACTCTTACGTTGCGTGTGTCTTCTTTCTTCCTATACATATATGTATGTAAAATTCTCCGGTATATTAACGCACACAAACATAAAAGCTTCTAAAAAAAACATCGCACGCAAAAATTCTCTCGAGTGAGAAAAAAAATGAATTTTTCAACGTGGATGAAGAATGCGCGGACTGCTTGATTTACCGTCGGTTGGTAAAGCCTCGAGCAAAATCCTAGAAAAACAAAAAATAAAGATAAAAAGAAAATGCCATAGGACACGAGAATT
>JAPYZT010007403.1:0-20378 GCA_030522965.1 Tryphoninae sp. A BG-2022a | reverse complement strand
CATCCAAGGTAATACGTACTTGCTGTATAATTACAAAAATTGCGAAAATTCTTTTCTTTAGATTTTTTTGAAAAACTAAATAAAGCTTCTTTGATGTTGCATAAAAATATATGCAAAGTTTTAGAAGGCTTCACCGAGTAGAAGCCAAGATATTTATGGATGAAAATGCAACTTTTAACACGCCCTCTTATGAGAGACTGACGAAAATTCGGATTTTCATCAATAAATATCTCAACGTCCACGTGGTAAAACCTTCCAAAAATGATTACACACGTACATATGACATCAAAGAAGATATATCCAAATTTTCAACAAAATCTTAAGAAAACAATAAAACGATAGAATTACTTTAAACGTTAGAAGCATGGTGGTAATCCATTTTACCATCTCAATTTTTTTCAATTTTTTCAATTTATTTACTTTTGTATTTATTTGCACTTTTTAGTTACTTTAGTGATGAAAGAACATAAAAATACAGTTTAATGGGCAGAATTGTTTATAATATAAGATTTATAAATAAACAAACTAAAAAAAATCTATCGAAGGAAGTAACTTGAAATTTAATGATAGTAGATTTTGTATTTATTTATTTGTATTTATTTGCACTTTTCAGTTACTTTAGTGATGAAAGAACATAAAAATACAGTTTAATAGGCATAATTGTTTATAAAATAAGATTTATAAATAAATAAACTAAAAAAATTTACGTTGTTTTCGGAATAATTAATTTTTTTTAAATCTATCGAAGGAAGTAACTTGAAATTTAATGATAGTAGATTTTGTATTTATTTGCATTTTTCAGTTACTTCAGTGATGAAAGAACAAACTAAAAAAATTTACGTTATTTTCGGAATAATTAATTTTTTTTTTAAATCTATCGAAGGAAGTAACTTGAAATTTAATGATAGTAGCTTTTTGGGGTCGTTGATTACGAATCCGACGTCAGATTTCTCAAATTAGAGATTGTGAATTCAAGATGGCGGACGCCAAAATGTAACTCTATGGGAATATTGATGAAAATTTTTTCTCAGGGATTTTTGGGCTCGATGGTTACAAATCCAATGTCACATTTTTCATATTCAAGATAGCAAAAGTAATTAGAAAAAAATGTTCAAAAAGTAAAAAAAAAAAGGTAAAAAAAATGTTTTTAAAAAATGGAGCTAAAATTTTCCTGGGACAAGAAACAAAAAAGATTTTCTACAAAAAAATTGATATTTGAGTAGGATGACTTACAAAATCCTGTTATTATTTAAAATAAAACTATATTTTTCAAAATCATGCAAGGTCTCCTGTAAAAAAGAAATTGCACAAAATCATCCTTCGTTTCTTAGGGTGGCGAAGAGCCTAAAAAAGATTTATGGACCGAGTCCAACAAGGTTAAGGTCGTTTCCTGTTCGAATCGATTCGAAATAACCCACATACATATTCTAATCCATGCATTATCTCCGCAGCAATATTCGCGATCGTTTGCCCGAATAAAAACAATGAATAAATGAAGCTTCGAGCTTCCGGTTGAAGCTTTGTCGAAAGATGAAATGAGGAAGGATAACATTATCTCGAGAAGAAGGGAGATAATAAATTCGTAAGAGAGACATGAAATCATAACACATAGATGGAAGTAAGTTGATACCGAGTCGACGAAGCTCTTATCGACCTATACGATAATGTCAGAGGTCGAACACAATTTTTTCTATACAAAAAGACAACAATTTTTCACATTTTCACGTGTAAACGAAACAAGATAAAAAATATTAATAAAAAACACACACACACACAATCAAAATAATAACAAAGAATTGAATGTAACGTAAACGTTTATTTTTCGCAAATTTGTAAAACAGCATAAATTAGATTTTCTAAACATAAAATATTCAGGTGTGGCTAGGTGTAGAATAATCGAGAGAGGTTGGACTTTACAGAGAGTCCCAACTCCCTTGCTAAGGGAATTGAGAAATCTCATCCAGGACCGTTGACTGCATTGCTTTGAGCAAACTCACACACACACACACGCACACACACACACGCACACACACACACATATATATATATATAGGTATGAGGCACAGGAAATAGAATTGCAACGCCGGGGGCACTTTTGTTCCTAGCAGGATTCAACTACATCCTCGTACACGCTCAAAATGTATGAAAGGACTATACGACCAAGGAACCCGTAAAATTTACACGTTGCCATGCCTGAGGACAAGTCATCGAGAACCTAAAAGTCAGTAAGCGAATAAAAGCTACTCGAGCCATTTTCGCTCCTTGTTGGTTCGAATAATTTAAAATTGTTCATCATCTTTTAAATTTGTTATCAATTCGTTAGAAATAAAAATAACAATTTTTGTTTTTTTTAAGATTGTTTAAAAATACGCGTCGCGTATGAAAAATTTTGATAATAAAGTTTTCTCAATTTTTGCTGTTTATAAAAAAAAATGATGAGACTGGGAGGGGGGGGGGGGGTATGTAAGAATGAAAAAATAAAGATTTTTTGATAACAGTTTTCGCTAGGAATTCTTTTGTTTTTAATTAAACAGAAATTTTGGATTGAGATTGGAAAAAAAGTGATAAAATAACGTCAACCTGGTATCTAAAATTGTGTGCGAGTTCGCGCAGGCCGGAGAGAGTGTGGACGATGAGTTCACGATAAAGCTATAACTTCGAAATGTCCGAACCGATTCGATCGCAATTTCGCAAGCGAGTGAAACGTCGCCGTTGGAGAGACTGACATAAATTGTTTGACGATCGGACTGGCTGTTTCAAAATTAAGGGGTAACAATTTGTTCGATGCTTATGGCTTCGATTCCGATACTTCCAATCGGTCGGGCTCCATTTTTTAACGCGAATAAATTCTTGTCAATTACCGTTCTTAATTGAGTTTAAGAGGGAAACCACATTAGGAAGTTAAAAATTCGATTTTTATTGCATAAATCGTTAGCTTAACTATCTAAGAATATGTTGTCAAAATTTTACAGCGAAATTTGCATTCGTTTTGATTTTATCAGCATAGAACTGAGCGCTGAATTTTCTCGAAATTACTTTTTTTCACATTTGTGGGAAGTTTAGCTCAAAAAGTAATGAACGGATAATTATGAATATTGATGGTATGATTCTTTGGGGAATTGCGAAATATATGAACTAACTTTTGAGATGGTATAATGATTTTAAGGGTGTTTTTTTTGGATTATTAGTGACAAAAATGGTGAAATTTGAAGTACATTTTTTTAGCACCTTCGAAATTTCTAATTTTCATTATTTTCACCTGTAGTGAGGTATATGTTCTTAGAAAAAACGTTATTATTGTAAAATAAAAACTTTTTTGATTTCAGATAAAAATAAAAACTTTTTTGATTTCAGATAAAAATAAAAACTTTTTTGATTTCAGATAAAAATAAAAACTTTTTTTATTTCAGATAAAAATTGCAATGGCTACACGTTCCGCAATTGGAGAATTGTAGTTACGACAATTAAGGAATATCAATGGGTAACTTAGTTATTGATGGCAGAAATTATTTAAAAAATTAGAAAAGTTGTTTGAAATATGAATAAAACGATGTCAAAATTCGATTGAATTCTAATTAATTCTTTCCATCTAAAATAAACCATAAAAAATTACTCCTCCCCCTTAAAGAAAATTCATTCAAAATTTATGTGAAAGTGTGAAATTTTTTTTATTTTTTTGACACTGACAGCCGGTATAACGCCATTGAACCTTGACATATTAATTCTGTGCGACTCTGGTCGTAAATCGACGTCGAAGGGAAGTTTGTGCCGGACTTTCAAGAAATGAACAAAGAAATTTGATTTCGAAGAAATCTAAATTTTCGTAAAAGAAACTATGGATTCAATTATTTTTATACAATTGCCTTTCTGTAAAATATTACAATTATTTTTCTTAATTCAATTATTTTTATACAATTGCGTTTCTGTAAAATATTACAGAAAGGTAATTGTATAAAAATAATTGAATCCATAGTTTCTTTTTCGAAAATTCAGATTTCTACGAAATCAAATTTCTTTGTATTAATAAAAATTTATTAATAAAACTTATTAATAAAAAAGAACTGTACCGAGAGACAAGTTTACAAACCATTTTTAAATTAATATTAGACGTGGTTTGGTGCTGGACACACTTTTACTTAATTGAAAAAAGAAAATGGCAACATTAACTAGAATCATGTAACGTTAACATTTTTTACCTCGCTCGACCGACTTCCCTTAGGGGAAGTTGAAATTACAGAAGCCTGCAGTGTTTAAAGAACGAGCTTTATCGTCGAGATAAAATCAAGAGAAAGCACCGTACAATTTTATAATTCATACGCTTTTATACTGATATTCAAATAATTGTTTTTTTTTTATAATTAAATATTTATTTATTTACTTATCGACGGTTTGCTTTATTTCGTCATGTAAAAAGAAATATTATGATTATTATTATTATTATTTTTAGGTACCTTCATTTACATAACTTCAAAACAAATTTTTTTACAAAATTTTTTATCTTATCTTAAATCTAATTAGATTTATTCCCCCCCACTTATTCTTTTTCTTGTATTCATCTTGCAAATATTTTTTTGTTTTTTCATTTTTCTATCTTACCGTCTTCCATCAAAAATAAATAATGTACTATTAAAACAAAAACGAAATGTATATCGTCCTATGTATCGATGGATAAAAATGTACGGTTAAAATTGATATTGTGCGAAACGAGCAGTAGATATGACACTATAATACGCGTTTTTCCGATAACTCGAAAATAGAGTGGTATACGTTTCGACGATGTTTCCTAGGAATAAATAAAAATGACTGTTCGTACACGAGCGACGCTGTTGGAGAGACATTTTCTTTTTTTTTATTTATTATATACGAGCGAGCATAGAATTGCTCACATATCCAGGTAAGCAATTCGATGCTGTTCGTACCGATGAATTGGCGATGGTATTTCCATCGGGGAGGAATACGACACGTCTGTTTGAATTATGCATGCTTCTAGGAATAAGGGACGAAAGGGAAACGTAGATGTATTGAGTATGACCCAAGAATGCTGTATGAAGATATATATAGTAAGCGTGGTTGTGCAACGCATATGTATATATACGACTGGGTCCTCCATTTTGTCATCTCTTGGCACCGACCATCTTGAATTTGCTCGAGGGTTCGCCCATTTTCTCGTCCAAGGCCAAAACCAAAATTCTGTTATTTCTTCGTCAATAGTTTTAAGATTCCATTTTCTAGTCTAGAATGTTGAAAAGATCAATTTTTTTGCAGGTTTTCAATGTTTAGTATTTCAAGAATATATTCTTCAAAGGAAATTTGGAAATTTCGAATATTAACGGAGTTAAAGCTGTAATTCTAGGAGATTACGATCGGTCCTGAAAGTCACGTGTTCGCTCTCAGACGTGATAACAGCGGATTCACCGCTTTGAAATCCGAACTTCTCATTATCAAAAAACATCAAAAGACTTAGATTTTGAAGATGAAGGAGTATTTTATGAACCACTGTACTCGAATCTTTAAACGCGTTTTTCTCAAAACTATTTTGAGAAACACCTGACACGATATCTCAAGTTGTAATGAACCGATTTACTTGAATTTTTTTATGGACCTTCTCTATACACTCCTCTATCGCTCCTGCCAGATTTATCGCAAAATTTTGTTACTAATTGTTTTTAAAAAATCAAAAATTGTGAAAAAAAATGGCAAAAAATCATTTTTTTTAAACAGTCGCCATTTTGCGAATTTTGTTTTTGCCTGAGGTAAGGGCTATAATAACATCCTTACTAATTAAGAATCTATTTTTTTTAGATGATCAGGAGGGCTGGAATCGTGTCAATCAGGAGAGGCCGTTCTTTTTCACCCCCACTTTACCAGCTTACATCCACCAGAATTAAGGATTTTGTTTCGCCAATTTGTGTATACAATGTCAAAGGATGAATCTGGTAAAAAGATAGATACGGAAATATTTTTGGTTTTTTTTAAATCGTATGTTGAAAAATCCCCAATATTTGGCCTTGTAGACTAGAAGCATCGAGAGAAGAGAATAAACAAAAATTGAAGAATTTTTCTAATGGAATTGTCGCAATATAAATATTTTTATAAATTATATTTATGAGTTCAAATTTTTTTTATTCGGATTAAAATAAATTCCGTATGAAAATGTGCAATAAGCATGGTAATGCAAGTCGTACCTACGTTATTTACGATTTTTTTTCAATTATTATTTTGCAGATTTTTATCGTCGATAGCTTTTAACTCGCGAAATTTCCCGTTTTTCAAACGAGAATTTTTTGTGTAATTATCGATGTCATTGACAGTTTCTACGCAGCGTTTTATTTTTTATTCGAAATGAATTGCAACAATTATTTATGAATTTTATGAGAGATCGAAACAATTTTCAAAAATAAATATCCCGTTTTTCACAAGTTTTATCTTTGGTTATATTTCAAAATTGTTGAAAACACTAGATTGATGTCGCGTATTTCAAAAACACAGCGTAACGATAGCAGTTACTACGATTAACGAAACTTTTTTTTTTTAATTATTTTTACGCTCGTCCTTCTCCACGTATTTCTATCCATTTGACTAATTGGCAATTCGAATAAAAATGCCTCGAGGATTGAATTAAATATGATATAGTTGATTACAGATATTGGTTCTTCGTTTATTTGATCGATCGGAAAGAGTGGTTAAAAGAGAAAAATTGTTTTTCAAGAGTTTTCGTATTTCGTTACTAAAAAAATACAACGATCAAAAGTCTGGGTTGTTACCATACAGTTACATGCAAAAGTTTCAGGCCAAACCATTTGTCGTTAACAATTGTTGTATAAATAAGGATGAAAAGAATAAATATTGACATTTAAACTGAATCAATTATATTGTCCAACTAAACAATTTACAATTTTTTATTAATAAAATGATATCAAATTATAAGAAAAAAATATGAAATTCATGTGATCAAAAGTTTCAGGCCAAACAAGCTTATCAAAAATAAACTATAAAAACCTTGTATGATCAATTTTTTGTCATTCCTTTTGAACTTTATCCCACAAATTATTTTTATTTAAACAATTAGTAGCTTAAACTTTTAGCTCTTACCACAAATGTTCAATAGGATTTAAGTCAATTCTTACTATAGGGTGGATGTCTTTATATTATAAACCTTCCCACACACGCTATTACATCTCTCATGTTTTGTAGTCAGTATTTGATATCCAGAATCATATCTGGCATTTGTTGATCGTCGAACCATCATTTCCAAAAAGATTAATTTTTGTTCCATCTGATTTTTGTCTCATCTCTGTTCATACAAAAACTATTGGTGAAAATTAGTTTGGACCGAAACTTTTGCACGGAACTCTATTTTTAAATTACCCCGTCATCGACAAGTTAACATTTTGAAAAATTGTATTTTCCAGCAATTTCAAAATAAATATATTGCTAAATTCTCTCGAGTGTATAGGAATTAGCAAGACGAAATGAAAATTGTATTTTTTCCTAAATACATGCAATTTAATAAACGATACGATATACAATTTTTCGTGAATTTTTTGAAAAATGAAAAACTTGTAAAATATTTTTACCTTCAAAAGTAACGATAATAATAAAATTGTATTATGTAAATCGATTTATCGAGTAGTAAAAAAGAATGGAAAGTTTTCTTTGGTCGAAAGAAACCGAAGAATCGAAAGATTTTGTGACTGTAAGTTTCCACGAGTATTCTCGAGTTTAAGAGAAATATCGTAAAATCCACACACCAGAAACTGACGAATTCTGCATGGTGGAATGAAGGAAATAAAGCATCAGAGGCTTTCCTAAAAAACACGTGTACAGCAGGTGTGCTAACGCGACGAGAACAAGAAAAGGAATAAAAATTGAGAAAATTGAGACAAGAAAAAAAAGAGGGAATCGATGTCGGCATCAAAATGTAAGCTCGGCCATCCCTTATCTCCTATTCCACCCCTGTGGTAGATGAAGGAAATGGAAGAAAGTTGGCAGTCCCTACGTGTATCGGGAATAAGAGAACGTCGTGTAGGAATGGCTGTGAATAAGGATGCTTCGACGATAGCAAGAAGAAACTGAAAGAGAAATTGGGGTTCGACGGGGTGGCTTAGGATCGAGGGTGAAAAAGAAGCAACGAAGATTGTACCTACGAGTTCGACACACGTGCGAAGAGGCGGATTTCACGAGGTGAAAATGTTTTTTGATATTTCGTACAATTTCTTACGAAATAAGGCTTGATCGACAATTTTCAATTCCAAGGATGATATTTTTTTCTTACATGTTTTTAATGCAAGAACGAATGAGATATTGCGAATTATGGAAGAAAATTGATTTTTATGTGACAAAGAAGTTCGCTGGTTATTTTCGAATTTGAATTAAATTTGGATGGGGGTAGTTTTTTGACATTAGAACATTCAAAAATAAATGTACAGAGCTTGTTGTATTGAAAAAAGGAAGGATTCGTAAGAATTTAATATTTTTTTTTATTATTAATTTACCTGACCACCGACCATCCCTTGTCGTAGTCTGAGCAAATCCGTCTGACTCCAGGCGCTCTTGCTCCAAGGGGCGATCTGTCGTAAATCCTTGTCAAAGTCGAAATCGGCGAGATGATTGTGCACGAAATTTCGTATGTTCCATGGGAGATCATTGTGTCCGTCAATAAGTGGAACTTCGGCCAGAACCTGACGTACTGTTTCAAGTCTTTCGCGGGTCGACGAGAGCGAAGCGGTCTCGCCGTCGGCTGGTAGGGGTCCGACTTTACCGATCCAACTACCGAAGGATAGAATGGTCACGGTCGCTGTCCAGACGCTACAACGTCCACCAGCCTTTAACCAGAAAAGAGAGAGAATTAAATGTTGATAAGTAAGTATATAACAAACGAAAATTTATGTATATTGAAAATTGTGGTTATCGACACAACATTTATTTTTCGATCAAATTTTATTCGGTTATTGTTTATCGTTCGCAATTGGCTGTATACTAAATACATATAAGAGTGTGGTAATTGCATGATGTGAAATGACGTACTGTTATAAGCGATTCGCAGTTCGGCCAGCCGTCGATACAGAAGGGGCGTCGGTATAGTAGGGCTGCTGTACCGACTGGCGCCACAATAGTTATGGGAGTATTTTGCGGGAATTTATGATCTTCTCTTATAAGCTTTTAACTATATATCTACAGATACGTATAAAATTACGACGTTTCGATAGAAATCACTAATTAAATGTCAAATAACTTTTACCAAAGTTAAACTAAACCCACTTCGAACAGGATAGAAATCCCAAAACCTTTACTCACGGTGTTTTTGTTATTAATAGCTGCAATTTAGTAACTCTTAAGGATATTCTTGCGAAAATTGCAGAGAATATAATATATGGAGAAAACATAATTTCTAACAATACATTTGTAACATTATTAATTTGATATGCGATTTTTTTTTATTTAAATTGATTTATTAAATAGGCTTGTTTTTAGTATGGCGGTCATTTTTGTATTTTAAAAAGCATAAATGACGAAAATGATTTTGTTACATATACAGGGTAAATTTCATAACGTATAATAGGCTTTATTTTAAGATAGATGGGATCATTACAAACAAAAGTTGCAAATATACATTAGGGATATTTTTAATAGTTTACGAGATATCAATTTTTTAAGGTGGGCCAATCAGAGCGCGCCGAGAAGCGTTTGAGCCGTCCACTCCCGCCCTAGCTGTAGAGATATCCCAGTGTAGGGTGTTATATTTGGGGTTTCAAAACTTCGAGCAGTCATTTTTATTTCTTGGTCATTGGCTCCTAGGCCGGAGCGTGGGCGGCTCCAATGCTTCTCGGCGCGCCCGGAAAAATCCAAAGCAGTCAATGCCCGTTAAATAAAAATGAGTGCGGAATAATATAATAAATAAAATTTACTGTTCTGAATTTTATAACCCCAAGTGTAACGCCCTACACTGTGCTATCTCTATGGCTAGGGCGGGAGTGGGCGGCTCTGCCGCTTCTTGGCGTGCTCTGATTGGACCAGCTTTAAAAATTAATATCTCGTAAACTATTAAAAATATCCCTAATGTATATTTGCAACTTTTATTTGAAATAATCCCAACTATCTTAAAATAAAGCCTGTTACACTTTATAAAATTCACCTTATATAGTGAAAATACGATATACATAAGTGATGTGCAAAAAACATACGAAATGTCCTCATGTGTAAACCAATGGGTAGTTGATGTAAGTGTACTTTTAATTTCCTTGAAACTTCAAACTCTACAAATTAAGCAAAAATAAAGATTAGTATTTTTTTTTACACATACATCACAATGAAAAATGGAGTTGGCAAAAAGGAAATCTCATTACTTTTGAGCTCGAATCGTATTGCTTAAGCATTAATGTCAATCCCCAATAAAATTTTCAAGCTTCGAATGCGTAAAGTGAACATTGAAAGAGGGAATATACATAAATCTGAAATTCCAGGGTGGAGTGGTTCTTGGGTGCCTTGCATATGTGGATAAGGGACGAGAGGAGAAGGTTGCAAAGTTGACTGTGGGCGAATTAAACGACGATGGACCTTCTTCACTCAGCTTGTACCCAGCATATATATTTCCTTTTGCAAGAAGTAAACATAAGCCGAAAGAAAGGTACAAGACGACCAGCAGCAGAAAAAATGTCACTACCGGGGATGTTTTTCAGTGAGGCTCTCGGTACTAACAAATTTCTCCTTGAAATTATTTATCTTCTTTGGAATTGCAAATATCACGATAAGAGAATCAACGTTTCACGACCACGTTCTAATATTCGCATATTAGATTTCAACGATGAAACAAATTAACACTTTTTCATAAATAAAATAATTCTTTTCAACGTAAAATCTTGAAGACACGAAGATTGAGAAGAAAGAAGAAATAGAATAATTCAGTTATAAAATGATAAAAAAATGAAGAAGCTTTTGAATAAAAGCGTCAGAATGTAAACACAAATTATAAGTTTAATATTAACAATCAGATTAATACAAAATAATATTATAATATTAATATTAATATGCAGATTTTTGTTTGCTATAAATTGACAGAAATGCATTTTTTAAGATAAATAGATTAATGCGAGAATGAAAATAAGATATTGATTAGTTAATCTAACACAAAGTGGAAGCATATTTGAAAAATAATAATAAAAAGAAAGTAGAAATGTCTGCAGGAGCTTTTCGAGTGGTAGATGATAGTGCTCTTTAAAACTTTTGAACTTAAAGAGGACGGTTTTCCTTGCTCATGCTTGGTGACGTTAATTTGAAACTTTGGATGATTGATCGCGTCGATGCCGGTATCGACGGGAATGATCGATCGTTTGTCCGCCCGGTTTAATTAAAGGAACGAATTCGTGAAACGCGTGAGACAAGAGGAGCGAGCGAAACGGTCGAAACGAATTTTCGACGATTTCCGGTATCGCCCTGTTCCATAAACGAAATCACATTTTCCCGTCGACGTGCACAAGCTAGTAATTAATTTATACGAATTATAAAATAATTGATGGAATTAAAATTGTTCGATATACCAGATGTAGAAGTATGAAATTGCAATTTGCCTATAGATGGCGCTGGCCATCAGTTCCTAACTGATAGGAACCGTAAGACCGCTTCTGCAGCGCCAAGCTCACGAACATTTTCAACACACAACAACCCAAGTTTCATACACCGGTATATTTTGCTAGAACCTTAAGGCCGTCTTTTAGTCTAGAATGTTGCAAAAATCGTTTTTTGCATATTTTCAATGGTTAGTATTTCAAGAATATACTCTCCAAAGGAATTTTGGAAATTCCAAATATTACCGGAGTTACAGCTGTAATTCCAGGAGATTACGATCGGTCCTGAAAGTCACGTGTTCCCTCTCAGACGTGATGAACAGCGGATCACCGCTTTGAAATCCGAACTTCTCATTATCAAAAAACATCAAAAGACTTAGATTTTGAAGATGAAGGAGTCTGTACTCGAATCTTTAAACGCGTTTTTCTCAAAACTATTTTGAGAAACACCTGACACGATATCTCAAGTTGTAATGAACCGATTTACTTGAATTTTTTATGGACCTTCTCTATACACTCCTCTATCGCCCTTGCTAGATTTATCGCAAAATTTTGTTACTAATTATTTTAAAAAAATTAAAAATCGTGAAAAAGAACGGCAAAAATGATTTTTTTTAAACAGCCGCCACGTTGCGAATTTTGTTTTTGTCTGAGGTAAGGGCTCTAATGACATCCTTACTAATTAAGAATCTATTTTTTTCAGATGACCAGGAGGGTTGGAATCGTGTCAATCAGGAGACGCCGTTCTTTTCCACCCCTACTTTACGAGCTTGCATCTACCAGAATTAAGGATTTTGTTTCGCCAAATTTTTTATACAGTGGATGAAGCTAAGGACTAATGAAAGGATGAATCTCGTAAAAAGATAGATGCGGAAATTTTTTTTGTTTCTTTTTTAAATCGCATGTTGAAAAATCCTCAAATTTTGGCCCTCTTGACTAGAAGACAGCCTTAAATATGTCGAGTTTTGTCCCTACGAACTACAATTGTCGGACAGCATTGGTTTTTTTTCTTATCATTTGAAGAAAACTGCTGCATAATCGTATCGAATGTTTGTGGAAGCTTACGTTAAACATGCTCTTGGTAAAACACAGTATTTCGAGTGGTTCAAAAAATTGAAAAGTCGTGATTTTCACGTGAAAAACGAAGAGCGTGGGAAACCACCGAGAAAGTTGATTAATGAAATCGTGGATTAATTGAATGTCACGCAGAAAGCCGTCTCCATTCGTTTGAAATATTTTGTATCATTTTTAAACAACAGAAGTGTAATTTTTGCAAAAAAATTCCGGTTTCATACTTCTATTTTAGCATGCGGTATTTTAGGATGCGTCCGTACATTTATTTTTACATTTGCACTGTTTTTTTAAAAATATTTTTTCATTACTCTTTATTTTCGAATTATCACTTCTTTTCTTTTTACTTTGATTTATTTACTTTTTCACTTTTGCCTGGAGGCAAAAAAATGGAGTTTACATTGAATATGAATAGGAAACGTTGAATCGATGTGTAAATGAACGATTTCTTTTAGTAAAAAGAAAATATATATGGTACGATAACGATTTTTCGATAGTTTCATCGTAGGGGTGGATAAAAATCTTTAGCAAGAGAATATGAGGGAGAGAGTGAGAGTGGGCGATTCGATGGAAAAATTAAATTGCAATTTTCTTCGGAGCTTTCGACCACCTGAGTAGACAGTGTACACACCTGCTGGTTCACCTCGAGTTATCTCGAGAAAGTGTGCTGCAGAGGGGGTTGAAGCTTTTTCGGGAGGTTTGAGGGGGTAGAGATGGGAGGGTGGGGATTGGGGTTGGAGGACTAGGCGAGTAGCTCCGACGGGTTTCGCCCACGAAAGCGGTGGGTTAGTGTGCAAACTGCCACTAACGTAAATATCTTTCAGCGGTTCCGCGGCTGGGCCCTGAGGATGGCGGTTGCGAGGAAGGGATGGGGTTACGAGGGGCTTGCGAGGGGGTTGAAAGAGGTAGGTGAGCCAAACTGGCTCAAATCCAAATGCCTGGGTGTAATAAAGGTTCGTATTAAAAGAGGTGCCACAAAGGCAGCGAAATGTCTTTGGAGGTTGGAAACCCCGAGCTTTTTCCACTCATATTATTCCGGGAGGGCTGGGGGTGAAAAAGCTCATCCACCGAGGGAAAGTTCAGTCGATCGATCGACTGTTATTTAAAGATTCGTACGAAATGTAGGCACGATGAAAAGATGGTGTAATATCTTCGAGGCTGAAAGATACGAGCTTTTTTAAATTCATATTTCTCGTCGAGTGAAAAGCTCGCTCGCCCGACAGAACTTCTATTATATGGTCGATTATTATCAAGTGAGTATTACGAGTATACTGTAACAAGTGCGATGTTGAAAACTGGCTCGAATATCAGTGAACCTGGAAAAGCTTCGTAGCGTTTTCACCTCTCGATTTCGCGAGGGTCGAAAAAGCTCGCCCTTCGGGGGAAAGTACGTTTAATCCCTCGGCTATTATTCGAATGTTTGTATGAAAGGGGTTCTGAAACGACGCTATAATTTCATCACGGCTGGAAGGGTTGAGCTTTTTCCCTCATTCGATGGAAAAGGTCATACGTGCGAAGAAACGATTGATCGATCGATTGGCTATCGTTCGTAGGTCACTACGAAAAAGGGAGCTGAAACGATACCGGGATATCTTCGGGCAAGCCCGGTTAACCCTTCTTCTCCACCCTTCATTCTTCTTTCGCGTGACCTGAAAAAGCTCATTCGCGCGACGGAAAATGGATCAATCGATTTCTTATTATTTCACGGCTTGTGCGACAAGCGTCGCTATAATAATAGCATTGTCATATCTTCATGGTTGGAAGAGCTTTTTCAACTTGTATTTCTCAAAGGGCGAAAAAGCTCTTTGTGCAGCAACTAACAATAAGTTCCACGATTCGAGACTGTTCTACAAATATTTTTATTCGTCACGCCAACTATTTTATTTATATCGTAATATCTTGATATAACAAAATAATCTGAGTGAAGCTTTTTCCTAATTACTACGTCATAATTTTTACTAATTGCGTAGAGTCTCGTTCGAGATGAACAAGCGCAAAAGTGTCATGGAACTCAGGCCACTTCGAAAGGGAGGATCACTGAGCCGATAATTTCTGTCATTACCTCACAGCAGCGTCGCATTGTTTGAACTTCTTCCATTATTAGAAAACGAACAGATGTTAACAATGGGACGCTAAGAGTAGAGGTAATCAGTCTCGAACGAGACTCCGCATATAATTAAGAACTTCCCAGTCCTAAGTTGGCCCGATCGTTTAAGTTCATGTAGAGTCTGGTTCTCCAGATTGCACGGTAAATTGTTAGACAAGTTACGAGACAATTTGACGTAACTCGGTCGATTATAATTTCATTCCTCATTCGGTTTGCTCCATTTGTATGGAAACGTTCCTACACCACTCGGAAAACTGTGTGTTTCACGTTAATATAAATCAGAAGTTTGCTAAATACCAACGAGCTTTGTCATAATTGATCGAGTCGATTGTTGGGAAGTTTTCTCAATATCGTTGACGTAGAAGCACACGCTTGTTGCTAAGCACCGTAAACTTGGAACCAATACCACACTTCAATAACGCTATGTATCCAACGACTTATCGTTTAGTTGACGCTGTTTCGAACAGTTTTCACGACGTTATCATTTCGCTTTTGAACTTTACTCTCGGGTCGATCTTATTACTTTGAGATATCCTACCAAAGCCTACCAGGATCGATAGGCGTGGGCTTTTCTTTGAAACGCGGCAGCAATAGAGGTTGTCAGGCCTCCGCCTGCAAAGCCTTCATTAAATTCGACCATTTTCCTTCGAAATAGTTCACGGATCCCACAATATTCTTGCAGTTTCGTCAGTTAACACATTTGAGCTTCTTGCTCCGATATCGAACGCAACATCGTCATGAAAAGCTTTCGTGGTTCTGACTTACCGACTGACGGTACAATTTTCTAACGCAGCTAAGCTTGTGTCCCAGATTACGTCATATTAAAATTTAACTACCCCTCCCCGGTAGGCATCTTTGCATAAACTATCGATAATCAAATTTTCACTGAAGCGCCATGAATCCACAATAGGAAGACCTCTGTATGAATCAAATTCAAAGACCATGATAATATTATGTTCCCTTTAAAATTTTCGTATTTCTCCCAACGGAGCAGTTCGAAAAGGGCTTTGTTTTTTGACAAAGTTGCCATTTTATTGAGTGGAGAGCATTTCGTGGAACAGGGAACTGGGAGTTCACGATGGTTTCCAAGAGGTTTCATCACCGATAGGTCTTCCAACAAAAGAGCCTATCCAGGTTCTACATAACGGTAATAACAATCCTTTAAAAGCCTCGAACTCAAGCGATTGGGCCATGTACTAATTGTTTACAAAATGGATGATCACGACAACAGAAATGTAGTAGGAGTGGGCCCGAAACAATTTGGTGGAGCGTGCCTTGTGTCAATCTGGAAAGGGCTACATCAACGAACTACCGGTTCTAGTCAAGTGTGAACGCGTTGATAACGGAACCATCTGGCTCTCCTACTACCATGTCTAATCCGCTAAATATTTCAAGTCTAGTCTAATCGCAAGTAGGCATGCGCATTCGTCCGGTTGAATACAGATAAACCGATTCAGGAAAATCCATGCTGGATCGAACATCTTGTACGCCCGATTATCCATTTGCTTCCACGTCTTACATGCCTTTCGATGCAACCATTCGGATTTTCTTACGCTTTTATCATTGACAAATACCTTTTTCTACTTTATGTTGCCTTCGGTATTGAACCTTACCAGTCTGTTTGCGTAGGCAATGGAAGTAGTATTATCAACGCTCGACAGTTGCTCGTGCTATCATATTCCCTTTGCAAAACATGTCGGTGCTGTCCAAACAGCCATCAGCTGTTTGCTATCTCGCTGATCAATATGAAAATCTTTCTTGAATTTTTCACAGGGACGTACTGTCCCTTTCACCCTTGCAAAAAAGCAGCCCCACTTTTACTTGGTTGCGTTGGGGAAGATGTCGTTTGCGAATGTAAATCGTTTTTATTGAAGACACGGATCTCGGGATATTGCCTGGCGATTGTATAGAGTGGTGGTTTCACAGATTTTTACTTAAAGGGAGGTTTGGACTTTTTTTATACTTGAAGATCTAGGCTGAGAAGAACTTTTGAGGAAAACTTTTTCTGAGAGAAATGTTAATTACAAAAGTTGTCAGACTTGAGATGGCGGATTTTACTATGATCTCTTGTATTTGACACTGAAATTGGTCTTCAAGTCAAATCCCGGTCAACTTTATTGTTTCAAACAATAGAAACCCTTATAGTGGTTCTGAATTCTTTGTTAAAAAGTAATTAAATACATTTTATACTTATCATTATTTCTCCAAAATGTTTCTTTTGAAGATATTTCATCTGGAAGATATTAAAATTCGTTTTTGTTAAATCACAATAATACAAATAATGTAATCTGTGATAAGAAATCAAACTTAATGGAAAAACTCTTCTAAATTTAATTCTTGAACAAGGACACTGTTTATAATAACAATTACAATAATGTATACAAGGACAACAAATTTGAAAGTTTTTATATTTTTTTCAATTGTTTATTAGTTGATTTATTAACTATGAAAAAATCTCGATAATTCATTGTTTTTCAATTTCCAGAATATCCGGGCATATTAACGAAGTGGGGAAAGACTGTAGCGAGAAGGACGATAAATGAAAGAATCGATCATCCACTTTGATGAAAGTTGGTGCAGTTGGGAACGATTACTGGGACTTGGGCCGAAGCGAGATACGTACGACGTGCGATCAGGACCCTCAGCGTCGATGTCTCATCGCTTCGAAGAACTGTCAGGGTGAGTTGATTAATATTCCACTTTCGACCTAGATTGTCGCCCTTCCTCACCCTCCGTTCTGACAATCACCTCAGCCATTGCTCGCACCACGCATATTCATATTCCATATCGGGTGTACGGTCTTGAGTCTACAGGGTGGTTCGAACAAGTTCAACGAAACTAGGAAATGAAATTGAACACGAAAATAATGGAAAATAAAGAACAAATTGAACAGATACAAATTTACTTGCTGCATGGGGGGTGGCTACCCCTAGGGTTTGAGGATAGTTTAACCAAATCACGTCCAGTTTTATTTATGCTTGATTGCTAAGAGAACAACAACAACATAGATACAAAATAGTCGCTTAAAAATTTTTCTTACGGAAATTAAACAAATGAATGATTATTAAATATTGTAAGTTATTAAGGCTTGTAATATTTCATTTATAACAATTTGAAGTTCTGACAGAAGGTCGTTATCCTTTTTTATGAAATGCCCTGTATGAGTTCGTCCTTCGTATTGGAGGGACTGGGTCGGGACGCCCTGGAAAGTAACAAGGGCAAATTCGGAGCATGGAACGGGGATGATTGGATTTATCCATCCATCTTGTGCTTATCCTCCCATCATCTTTTGTACCTATCCAAACTGTATTCTCATTTCCCATTCTATTCCATCGTCTACGCTGGTTTTTACATCATCCCGGAAGCAAGGGTTGCAATTTTTGGTCGTTATTGGTTTTTCGTCCGAGCGAGGATTGACTTACACCCTTTATTGCCATTCTAATTTTTGTGATAATATTGTTGAAAATATTGTATAATACAATAATAGTGTTGAATAATTGAATTTAATATCTTCTATTTATAGCGACAGCTTTAAAAAAAAATAAAATTGAGATTTTCAGTGAATTTTTTTATGTGACGCTCTTTTTTTTATGACTCGTGTCATAAGCAACAAAATTGATGATTAGATCAAACGTACAATCAAGTTTCCAATAACAAAACTTTATACTATTGCCATTCTAATTTTTGTGATAATATTGTTGAAAATATTGTATAATACAATTGAATAATTGAATTTAATATCTTCTATTTATAGCGACAGCTTTAAAAAAAAATAAAATTGAGATTTTCAGTGAATTTTTTTATGTGACGCTCTTTTTTTATGACTCGTGTCATAAGCAACAAAATTGATGATTCGATCAAACGAACAATCAAGTTTCCAATAACAAAACTGTGGTAGTGGAACACCATTCGTGTTGAACTAGCACAAATAATGCGTCCATTAGATCGAGGATTCTTCTTTAATCGAACCTAAATTTTGTTTTTCCGGTTGAACAATGTTGTTGAACGAGGTTTAGCCCAGATGAACAATATTTTCTCGGTTTGTCACGAGTAGAGGGATACTGTGAAATTTTTTCGCTGTTGCAGCCGGTATCTGGTACGCTTCACGGCTCCGCAGTCAGGTCGTCTCTCGTCGAGAATGTAAAAATTTGACTGTGTATACATTTACATATCGCATATATACGTATATGCATATCAACCGCATACATATATGTATATATACGTATATGCATATTAACCGCATACATATATGTATATATATATATATATATATATATATATATATATATATATGTATATGCAGATAAAAAAAGCGGATATTCGCGTTTTTTCACCTTTCGACCAACAAATTGCGACAAATCATGAATAATGACGTGATATTCGTGTTCCACCGGACATTTTCGACTTTGCAACGACCTATTAAAGTGTTGTTTACAAAAAGGCTTCCAAATAGGCGTGAACAAATTTTGATCTCTTATCGGAATCAAAATTTGGATTTGGGTTTTTGAACAAATTTTTGATCTCTTATCGGAATCAAAATTTGAGTTTGGGTTTTTGAATAAATTTTGATCTCTTATCGGAACCAAAATTTGCGTTTTTGAACAAATTTTGAGCCCGATAAGAGATCAAAATTTGTTCTCACTATTATTCTCACTTATTTGCATCCTCTCGTTATAAACAAAATAGTTTACTCGTAATAAAATTAAGTATCTAAAGTTTTCTTATTTAGTTGTATTTCGAGTTTATTCGGTGGCTTAGTTCATGTACTTTGGTTTCAAAGTATAGAAAATAGATAACAAAATAATTTGTTTATATTAATTAAACATACGATAAATAGATATATCGGACCGGGTGGTTATATGGAAAATTCGAATGTATGGCGTACTTTGCCTTTATACATTTCCTCTCCTCATACACATATGCAGGAGATCCTGGTGGACCTAGAGTTTTAATTAGGTTGCTACCAAGCAACCGAGAGCACAGAAAAAACACATAGAAAAATTTCATTGATGCCAGTGGGAATCGAACCCGGACCCTCTGTGTGTGAGTCGAGAACGCTACTCCCTATACCACTGTCCCTCTTCATAATTTGTTTATATTACTATGATTAATCAAAAATCCTCCCTTTCGGGGTAATGAGATGGGCTCCCATTGTATTGAGTCCAGGTCCATTAATCCAGAATCCCACAAAGGACACCAAATCACTTTCAGAACTCATGATCGGTGCTCCCATGAAGAATGTTCTTGAAGAAAGAACGAAAGTAAGAGACGAGACAATAAAGAAATTAAAGAACATTTAAGTATTAAAAAATTATATTTGGATTGATTCGTTAGTTTGTCATATGTCAAAAGTTGATTTACAAAGTTATCAAACTTGTCAAGTTTAAAGTAATCGCTCGCATAAGTTAATTATTAGCTCCCATTAATTACCATGTAAGGTAAAGATACATTTGTGTAAATTAATTTTTTCAGTAACTTAAATGGTTATTATTCAGTTCATATTTCATTAAAATTAAAAAAATTAAATTAAATGAAAGAATTAAATTAAAATTAAATTAATTAAATTAAAATTAAATTAATTAAATTAAAATTAAATTAATTAAATTAAAATTAAATTAATTAAATTAAAATTAAAT